>VOMN01142593.1:0-19724 GCA_014899125.1 Orchestia grillus
TTTCCTCAGCGTGTCTCCCCGAGGGTGAGGCATTATCTTCGTTGGACAACCAATTTGAATTTCAACGGAATTTGACATAAAAAAATTCAATGCCTGGCCCTAAACTAAGCCCACAGCAAATTCGTCTATCTAGAAGTGCTCAACCAGCGGTGAGTAGCTCACAAGTCTTCAGAAAGCCATATTTTCTAAAAAAGTAAGAAACGTACCCTTCTAGCGAGGACGAACCTTGTAATCCTTTTCCTGAGAGAAAAACAATTTTCTCCTTAGAGAAAGAATCAGAACGAAAGAAAGAATAAACGATCGTTTCTTCCAAAATGAGTCAAACACGTGATAGGGCAATAACCAAGTTTTCAATCAGTAATATTACAATGCTAAAATCAAACATGCGGATCACCTTGAAGCTCCCGTGATTTTTAATTTACTGGTTGATCACTCGCTGCGATGTGATTATCGTGAAATATAAACCTCCAAGATTGACTGAATTGTGATGTTTGATAGAGTGCATCGCCAGATAATCGTGAATTAAAGTTATTTTTAAAATGCAATTGATATTCGCTCTTACAATTGACAAAAGTTATCTATCACTCTCTCAAAGATAAATCGGCATTTGACAACTCAGAACGAAATGCAAAATTGACCGCCTTAAGCTCCATATTCAAGCCTTGTAATTCTCCGTGTCACGGCCTGTGTTCTGTGGTGTTCGATTTGAGTTGCATCTTGAGGACAGGATTCTTAGGTTTACACACACGCAACTCGGCAGGGAAGGGCTGTTCTGTCGCAAGCAATGTTTCCATCTCCAGCGTCAGGGAAGGCAACAGGGCCTTCGTGTTTCATCATGGGCAGGGTTTACAAGATGTCTTGGTTTTCTTCGTTTCATTAAAAAGGACTTGAAAAACATGATAACAATTTGGTCGAAAGATAAGTACAATAATTTGGTTTAGGGAGCTGGCAGAGAGGCATCCAGGCCCGCCGTCTCGCACAACATTCTCGAGTTGAGGTTGTGGGTGACCTGCTCTAACTCGGATGCCATTTCTCGAGGCTTCTGACACATCCGGCTAGCGCATAGCTCAAGGTATTGAGAGACACATCTCCATTTAATAAAAAGTCTGGAATCAGCAGGCAGACTGCATGAGACAGGAATTTCAGCTATTTGAAAATAGTCACAGATTTTAAGCCCGAACGTCGGCTATTAGACCGCTCAGCGAATTCCTTTTATTCTGAGATAAACGCTTGAATGGCTTGACTGAAGGAGAGTCACTCTCCCCACGAACATTCCAGCATCAATTGCGAAAAAAAAATATGCGAAAACAGGCGAGAGGAATCTTTTAGCCAGCCTTTTTTTAGTCCAACTCTGAGAACGCTAACGCTTGTCTTCTTCCGATAAAGGGCAGTAACACTCAGTTTTTTCTTACTTTTATACTCTTACGTAGTGATCATAACCTCAACTCTGAGTTGTCCTTAAGAGCTTCTTAAAAATGCGTTCAAATGCTCAACAAAGCAGATTGCGGAGCTGGCTAAAATCTAACTTAAAATAAGGGGAATAAAATATAATGATGAGATATATCTGCAATCACATGCACATTGCAATTTATATCCAAACTGCGTAACGCTTCAGCTGTTTTTATGACAGAACTACAAATCATCAAAGACTAAGAACAACATAAAATACTACATTCAGGTCCGAACATTATAAAGTAAGTTAGGTGCAATTTATACATACGAGAGGGCCGAAGTTCAGGTAGACGCTCATATCAGTAATAAGGCTCCATGTTATCACAGTCAAATATAACTACAGAGGTTCACAAAATTTATCATTGTTACACTAGAGTAAATACAAAGTTTTTGAGCAAAATCCAAGGCTCTATGGAATCGTACTAGGTTACAGTATGCTGCTTAACGATTTATACGATGATCAAACGGTGACATACCTTCAAAGAATCCACACATAGTTACATTGTTATCCTAGACTTAATAGGAAAACGGTTCATAAGAATATACATTTGCACAGAATTTCAAATGGGAAACAATATACCTATATTTATTTAGTTTATCAAACACCATCATCGTGCATTTTATAAAAACATGGTTTTCCAAGGCGGTCGAAAATGCCGTCACTTCTCACACACAAGTTAAAACGACCAAGACTCGCTCCCATGTACGAGTACTTCAGAAATTCGACTTGGACTTGTCTTCCGACTCCGTTTTGCTGTGCAATGTCTCCTTGGCAGACAAAATGAAGCGAAATGACGACTCGTAAAAATACCTACATCTCAGAGTCAGATGAAATCTATGGATAAATAACAAAAATTTGCAAAATGAAGAAGTATGACAAAATATATCCGAAGATCTATTTTACAATACGTTTAGCTATTGACCTGAAAACTGCCATTGATATGCCCAAACGACTCCACTCTCAGCCAAATGAGGTTTAGTGCTCTTGCTGCTGCGGCTGCAGTAAGCTTTCGTCAACCTTAAGTTCGGTCAAATTCTTGAGCACAGTTCGGGCCACACGAAGAACATCCTGAAGTTCATGCAGTTTCTTACTATCCACGGAGCGTTTCTGTATCTCTTCGCACGACCGGATTATGAGACAGATACCTTCTTCTAGAGCGTTTTTAGTTTTTTGCAGCCAAACTTCAAAACATTTCAGCAACTCAAGCCGGGCCTCGTTGCCCTCTCGCTGCGCTCTCTCAGCTTCACTCAAATAATGGTTAATTCTGTCTTCACTTCCCTTACGAAGCTTGACAAAATTTGCATTTAGACGCCGAATCTTATTCTTCAACTTGGTTTTATACGCGAGAGCAGCTTCCTTATCCTTAGCGTGCTCTTGCTTCAGACGTGCTATTTCTTTTTTTGCTTTGGTCTTGTCCCTCTCCAAGTGCTTAAGTTCTTCCTGGAACCGCAGCTGGTCGAGATTTCTTGCATGGGTCAATTCTTTGAGTTCAGCTTCAAGATTCATGACGTGGTGTGACAATTGGGAAACAGCTTTCTCGTTGTCAGATATCGCTTCAATTTTATGATGAAGTGACGTGATTGAGTCTGCAAGCATCGAGATGCTTTCACATCTTTCACCGTTGCCATGTTTTTTGCTTAGACTCAGCATCTCTCCTAACATCTTTTCGTTGGATTCGGTGACGAGTTTGACCTGCTCTAGTAACTGGTGAACCCTCTCGTCATAAGACTCTTTCAATTCTTTCTTCTCTCGCTTGAGTTTTGTCACAGCGTCTTTGTACTCACTAATGATACCCTCGGTAGTCTCCCTGATGTATGAGTCGTCGATGTCAGGCAAAGCATAGCCTCCATCTGGAGTCGATATCGGACACATCTGACGCTCAAGAGTCAAAAGTTCTTTACGAAATGTTTCCAACGAGTTGGTAATTTGCTCGGTTTTGGCAACTTGACCTTCCTGAATACCAGCAATTAAATCAGATACTTTATTATTGATAGAATTAAGTTGAGACCCAAGATGCTTTACGATCATTTGAGATCGCTCTGCAACTTCGTCGTCTGATAAAATGCCCTCTAATTCTTGAGAAGAATTTGAACTATTGCTTCTACTCGATCTTCCATTATTTTCAGCGGTGGAAGTACTTTCTGCTTCTTCCTGACAGAGATCGGTCTGGACTTCAGTATCGCGCAAATCCCTTGATTTAGTCATCGATTCTATTTCTTTTCGATGATTTTCTCTCAGCATTCTGACCTCGTTTTCGTACTTAGCAACAACTTCAGTCATTGCAAACTTCAAGCGATCACTATTGAAGCCAGAATCAGTGTCGCCATCGAGTTGCTTTTCGAGTTCACTTTTCTCCTTACACAGAGCAACAAAACGAGCTTTCACGTCAGTCAATTCTTTATTCAGTGAGTTGACCTGCTTTTCGAGTTGAACTCGCATGTTGCAATACTCTTCTTTCACACGAGCAATAGCATCTTCGTGGAATTTAAGGTAGGTTTTTTTGCACGTTTCCAGAGACGTCTCGGTCAATTGCTTTCTGTTCAGCCTCTCATTGGCCAGTTCTTCAGTGAGTTCCTGGATACGCTCGCGATTTGAAGCTTCACTAAGTTCGAGTTTATGGAGGGATAATTTCACAGTCCATAATTGGTTTTGGGCCTCAGTACACTTCTCAATGAGTGCCGCTTCTTCAGCCTTGACTTTGGACGCGTGTTTCTTGAACTCGTCGAACACTTCGTTGAGGGACGGCAATATTTTATTGTCTGCTCCACCACCGGTCTCCTGCACCTTGAGTTTGAGCGAGTCCAAAGTGGCGATCAGGTCACAGATGTTCTCGGTCCACACAAACTTATCCTTGGCCAGCTTAACGTTCTCTTCCCTGAGCTCAGTCCAGAGCTTTTGATTGACCTGCTCTACTCTCTGAACTGCATTTCGGTGGTCAGACAACAGGGACGTCAAAGAATTCAATGCTTCAGGAGAGATACCGCTCAATGAGGGCATATCCTGTAATGTTTTCATCGCATTCGAAAGGGCTGAGCTAGAATGAAGAAGTATCGAAATTTTTTGAATAGCAGACGCGAGTTCTTCTTTAAGTGAACTATTTTCGTTACGTAATGACAAGCATTTCGGTCGCACTTCAGCAAGTTCACCCATGATATTGTTTTTCTCGTTGGTAAGAACTTTAATTGTGCTTACATGCTCGTCAATATCAACTCTAGATGACTTCAACTCCGCCCTCAGCTTCCTCACAGTTCTCGTTTGTAGAGAAAGTTCTTTGTCAAGATCATTGAGGTGATCTCTTTTTTGCTTGATGACTTGAAGAGCATGCTGAAGTTCTCCCTTAAGTTTGTTCGCCAATTCAGCATCAGGAAGAAACGATTTCTCCCTTTCACTCTGATCTACTTCCACCGAGTCTTCGTAGGTGAGGTGCTTAGCTGCTCCGAGCCGTAGTTGGGCGATCGAATCATCGGTTGGTAGAACTGAAGCTAAGACGCCTAGCTTCAGAGCGGTGTCGTATTTTTCCAAGACTTCCTGTCGTTCTTGTAGTTTAAGTTTGGCAAGCCTTAATTCTCTGGCCAGTTGCTGCTTGTCTTCAGTAAGGGCTTCCACATGTTCCCTCAGTTCCTGCACGCTTCCCCTGCCTTTGCTAGCTGCCATTAAGGCGTCGCATTGCTTCTTGGTTGTATCTAAGCTCGCCAGCAATTCCTTGATGAGGCGTGACTTTTCCAGCACGATACAATCGTGTCTTTCCCGATTTAGCTGAACCTCTGCCTTGAGTTCAGCAAAACGATGCTTCTCCTCCTGAAGAGAGTGCTGAGTGTTGCTTAACTTGGCATGCAGGGCGTTCAGCTCGTCACGATGTAAACTTTGAAGCTTGGAGAGAAAATCTTCATGCATTTGTCTATGTTTGGCAATTGAATCTATGTTTCGGAGTCTGAATCCACTGACGTTTTGCTCCATGGATTTAATGAGAGACTCGGACGTTTCCAGCTTGAGTTTGAACCTAGTGCACTCAGCTTTAACTTGAGTTAGCTCATCAAAGGTCTTCTGGTGGTCAGTTCGAAGACCACGAAGCTGACCCTCTTTCTCAGAAAGCAGAATTTGTGACTGCGACCTACTCAACTCAAGCCTTTCTTTCTCACCCTTGAGCAGAGTTACTTCATGCTGCAGAGCTGCGACTTGCTGCAACTTTTGAGCCCGCAGTTGCTCTATCTCAGTCGCCATTCTGTCGAGCTCTCGGCCCCTGGCTTCGTAAAGTAGCTTCAGCTGATTATGAGGCGTGTCAGCACAGGTCATGTCCAACTGTAAATCTCCATTTGAAGTTGTGAACTGATGATCGTACGTGTTTTTGGCATTCCCCACTTCTTCGGCATGGACACGATCTGTTGTTGGGAGATGATCATCGTATTCATCCGAACCGCGGAGATTAAGGTGCATTCCTTCTAGATTGACGCCATCTTCAGCTCCTTGATTGTAGTTAGAGGACGTAATAGAATTGCTTCGGTCGCTCAAAGGAGTAATACTCCGTTCCGTTTCTCTAGCGAAGTTGTCGTCACGACCGAACTCATCCGACAATTCAGTGGCACGATAATGCTGAAAATTTTCTCAACTTCTATTGTGAGTGTCTTGAGGTCCTTGATATCCTAACTCCTCCCTGCGATCAAGATTTTCTTCAGGCATTCCCTCAAAGTTTCCGTTGAAAACATGCATCCTATTTTTCTGAGGGATATAATTAGTCTGCCCGATTTGGTTCGAAGCTCGGCTGTCGTTGCAGGCGTCATTCCGTGCACGCATGTCAGCTGCAAGACCAGGAGGAATATGAGTTCTATTCACAGCCACATTTTGAGCAAGACCGCCAGCTGCGTCGTACTGAAACCTTTGCTTGTTAATAGGGACCGAACCCACGGTATAGACGTTGCCGCTTGAGCCTCGACCATTTCGGTCATTCGTGTCCGCATGGACGAAATTTTGATCATCGTGATCAGCATCGGCACCGGCATTTTTGAAATTTTGACCCCTTCTTCCAGTATCACAAGCATCTCGAAAATTTTGGAAACTTTGATCAACTTCGTTTGTGTGCTCAGCTCCAAGAGGGTAGTAACTCGACTGCTGCAGCTCCGAATCTTCGAGGTCGTCGAAGGCGCTGGCAAGAAGCCCTTGCATTTCCTGCTGCCGCTGGCGCTCCTCCTCAGCCTCTTTCTCGTCTTCAGTACGGTCACCACCACCAACACCTTCCTGAGATTCCAAGCTGCTGTGTACAGGCTCAGTCCCACACTTCCTGTGTCCATGGTGAAGAATTTGTCGGATTCAAGGAATAACTTTTAGTGGCAAACTAACACTGAGCATCGGAGAACCGAACGTGAAGGATCAGTTGATGTCGATTGAAAACACGCCCGCACGAAGAGAGATAAAGGACGTAACTCGCAATAGACAGAATCGATGCGCAACCACACCAAGCTAACTGAAAAAAGAAGTTACTTTACGACAAAATGACCATTAACTCAAGTGTGTTCAAATGGGAGGTAATCAGTCGGAAACAAATGCATACCGATCACCACGAGCAATTAACTAAAGACTATCGTCCGAAGTGACCCCAGTTAAGCAAGAATCCGACTTTAATTGCAAAAATGTGACAAATAATGAAGAGCTAATTAGACGAAGTTGACAAATAGACGGAAGACCTTTTCCAGAAGAGGAACATTTTGTCATAGAAACTACAGTATAAATATATCTAGAAAATTTACGACGTTGGGGCAACCGACAGTAACAGGAATGAACATACAATACGTGAGCCACTAAGATAAGGCGAGTAGAATTATCGTCTCTGGACCTGAGGACACCAAATGATGGGAACCTCGCGCTCCACCGTACTATGGAGGATCATTAGCACGTGGAAAGCAACTTCCCCCTTCCTTCCACTAACCAACCATCACGGATGGGCATTTTTTCTGAAACAAAAAAAAGGTGAATTATTCCATCAGAAAAATTATGTGAACAGTACAGAAATATTGAGCAAGTCAGCTGAGAACCCTGCAGGTCTATTTTCGTACATTGACAGTCTGCAAGCAAACGCTAGAGACCAAGCACTTGAGCAGGATTATAGCCGTGGATGTGGCCAATGAACAATGTAACGCTCATGTGTGAAGGCCTCAACGATCAGTATTAGTAGTAGTGATAGCAGCGCGTCAGTAACTCCGATTACCTCCGGCCTCAACAACGCATGAAGAAAAACAACAAGCAACTGTTCATTAATGGAGACCATGCAAATTGTAAAATAAATTTAACATCATTCAAAATGTGATAATGAACTCAAAGGAAGAATACTTCCTATCAGTTATACACTTAAAATACGAAAAAATTATGTAAAATAAAATAAATTTACAACTGATCCACGTAAATGAGGCACAAATGTATCAGATTATTAGTTAGATTAAACCTCCCTATCCATACAAAATGAAATCCAAAGAAAGCGAAGATAAAAGACCATTTAGTGTAGACTATAAAAAACGAGGAATCTATGCATAAGATGTATCCCTATACAAGATCTTGAGCGCATAGAACCAGTAAGTTAAGAATGAAGAAGAAGAAAAGACAGACGAGATAGCGAAGGTGTGTAAATTGAAAGAAGTAAAATGGGCACGAAAGATAGAAGTCCCAAAGCCCCATCTATAGCTGATGTCACCTAACTTTGGAGGTCACCAGTCCTCACATAGCATATGATAAACATACCTAACTAACCTAATACTGTGGCCTATCTTATGCCCAATAAGGGCCAAAATATCAATAGAACCAGAAGATATTCAACACATACCTTGAGTTGGAGCAGAAGGAACAGGCGTTGGCACTTGAAATTCGAGGATAAAAAGTAATAGATCTGAAAACACAACTTCAGTCACGTATATCCTGCAACAATGAAAAAAAAAGTAGAAACTTACATTTTTTTATAAAATACCATTTACGCACAATACCAGTAAGGAGAAGTTTATGCAAACCTACCATTTCAGCAGTTGGCCCTCTCATTGATGGACTAATTAGAGGGAGAGATTATCCGTTTACGTGAATATTCTGTATGATTATTCTGCACTACAGTATGAGACATTCTGGCCAATGGAACATGTTTTCAGACCAGCAGATTTTCTCAGTTGCACCTGATACCGGTTAAAATGCGAGAAGTTCAATTTTATTGGCCTTCTCCTCACGTACAAGTTCACACAACTTGGATTCGTCACCATCAAAATATTAAGCACGAATCGAATTTCCCGTCCTAACGACAGCTAATGACACATCTCAGTCGCAGTACAAGAGTGAAAATCCTTAGGTTTAGGCTTGCACGACCCCACACACCTACTGAAGCACCTAATGGACTCTGCACACCTGTTGTAGCATCTCAAGCATGCAGCACACCGAATAAAATGAAAGGAATAATAACCAGAACTGCCTCTGAGTCACGTTTCTACGTCACATCATACTGAAGAAGTCCAACGCTCTCGTTAGTATATTGCTCTTCATTTCAGACATCTAATGGAAAAATGTTTGCCGACAGAATGAACCTCACGATGCCAACTCCCGCTTGATGCGCTCAAACAGATGAAACAACCAGAACTCGTCACAGTTCCAACTTATTAAGAACCACATTTGCGACTTCAACCGGCGGCATCCCAGTGTGGCCAGGGCATAAAGGCCCAAACATTTTNTTTTTTTTAACATATTCCTAATTTCGTCACACCAGTGTGGCCAGGGAATGAAGGCCCAAACATTTTCAAGATATTCAAAAAGACTTGGAATGACAGAGTAACCGTCAATGCGTGCTATGATGTGCGTTCTGCTTAATGACAAGGACGACAAAGTCCCCATTCAATAGATACTATGCTACTCATTATAAATGACGAAGCTTTCGTCTAACCCAGTCACGGCGGCAACACCGCATTTTCATTTCTCTTTTTCTCTCCAGGCTAGTCACTCAATGCCGGTTTCCGTGTGGCCCTTGAAAGTAACTTTTTCTCATCGAGTTTGACCCGTAATTTAACTGAAACCGCCAAAAATCAAGTTCTCATGTTTCTTTTCGTTTTCTAAATTTAGGTTATCACAAGTTAATCAAATGTTTGATGACAGTTGATAGTTTATCGGAAAGCGTTCATTAAAGGATTCGGTTTCAAAATGTTCTCTTTTTCTCACGACTCTCTGTTTGAAGACACTTTCTTCTTTTCAGTGAAACTCGGATCAACTTATTAAATTTAGCATACTTCGCACAGACATAATAGCACTAATCCGGTTCTCACTTATTCCATTTTCATCAGACATGTACGAACGAATTCATTTCGGACACCGAAGTTACCCTTCATTGCAAGACTTGGGAAGAGCAGCAACGAAGGAGGCGCACTTCTTTACAAAATCCTAGAAGGTGCTTGCGGCGGTAGCTCGCGTAGCGTAGCCGTGACTCGCTGGTGAGAGGGGAAAGTGTCGAGACTCATTATGTCCCGAGTAGCGAATTCGAAGGTGTACGTGCTGATGGAAATACCAATTTTACGGCACTTTGGACTGGAAAATACTCAATGGCCAAATTAACCGACCAACCAGAGTTCAGGAGACGGACTCTTGGGGACTGAGGGGGCGTGTCATTTCCACCCTGACAGGAGGTTCCCTGCTCCCTGCAGCACTACCAACGACGTTAGTAGTTGAAAAAAAAAGTTAGTGACGTTTCAGTAGCACAACGCACCGAAATTCTCTGCTTATACGGAAAGAGTTCAAATACGGTTTACTTATTGGGCCACAATGAACTGAAACTCCATCTAATCAAATTCAATACGATGTAAAAGTGGCAGTCACTACGTGTAATGAATCGACATGCTCTCCAGATCCGTATTATCAGCAAGCCGATCTTAACACCGCCACCGCGTGTCAGGTCTTGACAGTAAATCCTTGTTTACTCACATCAGAGCGCAACTCGCGTAAAGCATTGCTACGCTTTCAGGGGAAAAGACGTTTCAGCAACAGAAATAAGCTCCGAGTGGTTCACATAGGCATGTTAATAACGGCCAGTTTACCTCTACGAAAAATTTTTCCCAATAATTTATTACAAACGCTCGAAATCTTCGTTTAAGATAAGATATACAATGAACAGGCAGGTTTGAATTTTTCATAAATTTCCCCTACAAGGAAGAATCTAAAAAAAAAGACTATTTTTTCACCTAAGTGATCCATCGGAACTATATTAATTAGCGGTATTAAGTTAATATTTTTAAATCGATGCTCGATATAGAAATACAAACACAGATACGCGGCTACGGATAAACAGTTGATCGTAAAAAAATCATTTTCAAGTAATTTGCAAACGGAGGCCTACGTGTGTGGATTTAGTGAAAATTTTACAGCCATCGTCACTCGAGAAGCGTTTCAAGTGTTATATTTCAGAGGCAGCGTTTAAAGAACTGGCTAAAAACACAACAGAATTGAAGACCCTTCGAAAAAAGTAGGCTAAAATATTACCCTCAGCTTCCACAGGAGACAAAAAGATATGCCGAACTACCCAACAAACTTTTCCACTGCAGGAACATGAAGGGCATGTGTGTGTGCTGACGAAGACTGACACGCTCTCAAGCCAAACCCTGCAGCGCATCTCCGAGTGTACCAACGCCAGTGTTTGATGAATTAAGAATGGACTAATAAGCTGCGATCATTGTTTAGTTATTCGAGTGAGTGCGTTTAAAACTTGAACGCTGGGCAACTCAAATTCACTGGAAAATAAGTAGTTTTCATTGAAATGTTGAAGCTTTACAGGAGCTTTCCATTGACATGGACTGAATGTCTACATGTTTCTCAGGCGCAACTGTTCCTCACAAAATTCCAGGATACGAACACAGCAGTTGTTGGTGCTCAGCGCTACATGTAGTCTGCGACTCCGCGGCTTGTGGGCAAGTGTCGAGGTTTACTATCCAGAAGAGTGAATTTCAAAGCGCGTGTGCTGTTGGAAATACCTTGAACTTGGACAGCGCAAAACTTGAAGTTTGACGAGGCTTTCATTTTGTGTATCTGGAAGGAAATAACCGCAAGGGGCTTCTCCCAGCAACGTCCTGCACTCGTGCGTGCCGTAACCCGTTTAGGGTCCTTAAGTCAGTGGAACACGCTTTATTTTTTAAGAGCGAGTTCTTTTAGCCCAATAATAATCATTACCACAATTTCAAAGATGAGAAACTTCGTATCAACCCATTTCTACATAACCAAAAAAAAACATGAGAATCGAGAATACTATTTTAGCCTGTATTAAATTCAATTATTTTCAATATTAAAATTATAATTAGCGTCGGTACACGACGACCCCTTAAGAGTTGATGCATGTCTCCGCAGGGCAAGAGCGGCATTACTTTCAACAATAATTGACGTACGATCAAAATTCAAATAATTGCCAATGAGTAATCTGTCAAAGGGAAAGAAATTCCAGTTTTTAAAACTGTCGTAAATTTCAATAGTATAAAATACCTGTTAAAACACGGTTACATATATACATGTATTGTACGAAGTGTTACATCCACGAAAGCAACAAACAAAGCGTACTCAGTACAAGGTAGGACAACCCCATGAGCAGGATTATAGTTAAAAACAATAGTAACACAAAATACGAAGTCGATAAGTCCAAGTAATGAGTAAATGCAGTAGCGTCTGCTCAAAAATCAACACATATTCTTCCTATTCACATTCAAGACGAACCTAAAAACTCGGCGATGAGATAAACACTGATTTTCAAGGGAACAAAATTTGACAGGAAGCCTTCACGCTTAAAAACAAGAGCAGAGTAAACAATTCAACAAGTGTTCAGGGCATAAATATTAGTGTTTTGCAATCATAAAAAAGACGTACCCATTCCACCTGTGGCAGAGTTAGCACATCAAAGGTAATCAATCATTATTATTACGTAATGCGTATTGATAGATTTTATCGCTCAGTTTCCACCAAGGTCACAATCGCCCACCAATTATGGAACCCCCAAGCCCGAGCTTTCCGTACCTAACTTTGGGCGATCTCGGCAGTGAAGCTACCTGACATTAGGAAGATTGCTTTCATCACTGTCACAGTCACATCGAAGCTTACGAAAAGTAATTGAGTGATAATGAAGATGACGTCAATAATGACAGGGATCCCTGCTTCCGTCGCTAGGATCAAGAAAATTTCCCAGCAGCACAATCCGGGACCACGTACCGCGAAGTGTGGCGCGCTTGTTTTCAAAGTTGTCCCTGGTTCACAAGTATCGGGCGTACGCATAGGCGGGTTTTAACGCGGTCACGGACGGAACGCTTTTCTCGGGAAAGCAAGATGAAACTTCATACACCTCGCAGCACTCAGGAGCCCTGTACAAGGCATATGTTGTAACTCATTAGTTAAGGATACAAGTTTTTCATTTCCTTAAACTTCACCAGAAAGTTAAGGGAGACTGCCTGTCTTCTCCAAACATAAATTATGAAGAAATGAATATCTATGAAGCCAAAGAAAATGAAAGTTGACCGGGACTTGGGAACAGTCCCTCAAGCACGCTGACGGCACAGCACCACAGGCAGGCAGCAGCATCGACGTATGAGTGAGAGGCAAATCGCAGTCGACGTCCGACGTTTCGCCTGATACGAGTTTCGTTTTTGACAAAAAGATGCTGATGTTCGTTCCCTATCCTTTAGGCAATTGGTTTACTGCTTAAGTTGATATTAACAAATACTTATTTCTCCATGGTAAAAAGTTTCAGAAGTTGAAATCCAAACAACGTGTACGTTTTGCATCCGCGAGGCAGGTCACCGTGTGCGCAGGGAATAACAATTACGTACTGTACATCTTTCGATCCAAACTGAAACCAATTCATTTAAAATCATGTACACAAAAGGTAGAATGACAGCGCCTGGGAGCTCGAACGTAAATAGAAAGTTCCCTAAAAACTATCTTCGTAAAATGCACTATGCCGAAAAAAATTCGAGTGCATACATATTGCTAACACGTACTTATTACTCGAACATGACAACGTTTCAATCATGCATCAAAAACAAAGCCTCGCTGTGAAGTTAATTTCCTACTTTACACTTCCTCTTATGAATCTTATTTTTAGTTTCTCATATTACGCAAGTTTTTCTTCTATTTTTGAAAGCATTCACAGGACTGGGAAGTCCCACCACAACCACACTCTAAAATTCAAAATAAAAAATGTCTTCAGACACTGCTAAGTAAATCAGAGGCTGGGATGTCAGTCCGAGTAACGACGTGCGAGTTCAAAGCACAGCTCACTCAGAGGCAGAGAACAAAGACATAAGACTAATGATTACCTAAACATTTCAGGCCAGTCACTTGAATAAGAGAAAAGGTAAAAATATCGCTACTGAGCAGACGTGTCTGCTTCTTTGTTGGCAAACAAGAAATCCTTGATGCCTGAGAGCCCGAGGTCAGCGAGAGCGTCGAGGAGGTCGTCTCTAATTTTGAGAACATCAGCGTAATCCTGATCGTCAGCCTTCCCCAGCACCTGGGCACAGAGAGCCACGCTCTGCAGACTGGTCACCGCAGACATGCTGCTGCTAACACCCGCTACTTTTTCTGCCTCGGCCACGATCCTCGGACCCAGGAAAATCGAGCACATTTCTTTCCAGCTGTCTGCGGGGTGACGAAATACCTGTAAATTAAAGCTGATGTGATTATGTGGACATGAAAACTGAATAACATAAATTGTATAAAATTCCTGAGGGACATGTATGTATACTGACGACGACAGACACTCCCCAGTAAAATCCAGCACAGCAGCTCAAAATGAAACCATGCTAATATTTGATAAAATTATGATATAAACTATTCGGTTCATTCTTCAAATACATAAGTGAGAATAATACAAGGAGATATTTTATATTTTCGAGGGGAGGGTAATATGTTTGCTAAGAATACTGGAAAAAGTCATTAAAAAAGTTAGATGTGCTTGGAATAACGAAAATCGCAATTTTACGATGGATGATGTAATAAACGACCATGAAAAACAGTGCAGAAACTATATACCGCACGCTACTACCAGGGGTGAGCCAGTAATGCGAAAAGTAATTAAAAACAAAATACTCATCAACGCAGTTGGGTTATGGCGCGAACAAAACCAAGGACAGTTGCTCCAGACAAATTCAAGTCCCAAACAACATCCTTATTTAAAACTTATGAACTCACACAAAATGAAGGCGAATTCTAAAGCATGATCATTTTCGCGTGGACCGGATGATCTGGACTTTTTTAACACAGTTCACAGTAGAATTCAACTGTGTCATCCAGACTACGATAGCAACCTGTTCATATTCATCCCGATATCAGAAACTATCACGCTAGGGATTCCCGCGCTAATGTTCTACTCTTTAGCGTACAGAGAATGACTGAGAAAAGAAAAATACGAAATAAAACTGGTTGAAGGCTTACAAAATATTCGAGTTTAATGATACGAAATAAAAATTGACCACCTCTTTTTTCAAGTGGCTTTAGTTCCACTCTAGTAACGTACGGGCTGTGGAGACCTGAAATATGTCACGAATATAAACTTTCGACCCGTCCAAGCCGGCCTGACCCAGTGTGAGAGCGAGCGCTCCTGACACAGGCCGGCACTGGGGGTCCAGGAGGCAAATGTGAGTGCGCGCAGTACCCAACACATTCCCTGCCACCATGCCAGTTAGTTTCGCTGCTCCATGCCATATAATTGTTTTTATTAATGAACATTTCAATAGAAATTTTTCTTATTGTTTTGGTCCGAGAAAATAGAAGCACTTGTAGTCTAGGTGAACACTTAAAATCTTAATCATTTAAAATCTTATTAACAAAGGTGCACATGTTCATCACAAGCAAGAATAAATGATAGCAATTAAAACATTCGCTGCCACCGTGAAAGTCAGCTACGTTGTCTCATATCATCATACTTGTTTTAATTAATAAAGATTTATTCTGTCCTTTCTTTAATCGTAATAGTTCTAGAATACAGACGCACGTGCAGCTCATACACAATTCACGAAGACCGACATGTGCATCAGAAACATGAGTTAACGATAGCAATCAGGCAAGCTGAACAGTTGAGCTAAGTGTAGCAAAATATGTGTCATGCGGCAGCTACTCCGTTACTAACTAAAGTTATGAACCTCATTGCAGAAGATGCTACCTTAAAATACGGCAGGCAAGCGATACACACTTGTTGTGCCTTACAGCCATACTGCAAACTAAACACTGGTGGCGACAAGCTTGCACACCCTCACCAAAGGCCTCCCTTAGCGACATTAACCCGTCTATGCTAGCGACCTGTGGTAACACTCATGCCTGGCGTCCCGTACATCGCACGGTAGTAAAATTCAATCAAATGTCCAACTTTGGTTCAGCAAAGATTAGAATTGATTCTTTAAGTCCTCTTTGATTTATTTTTTAACTCATTATTGAATTACGTTTAGCTGACTTCCGGTCGGTATGAGTTAACCTGAGTCCTTATTTAAGGACACTTAGTGAAGTTACCCAGTCATCCCCTATTAATGCGAAACTAGCCAAGTGTCTTTATTTGAGAACACCTAATATTCTATTTTTCAAACATAATAAAAGTTCTTTTCGGCTTTAAATATGATTGCTTACCTGTTTATAAAGACACCCGCGAATTTTTTTCCAGAAGTGCTAAATTGAAAACTTTATAAATAATGGGAAATTTAAACTTCCCATGGAGAACAGTAGACTCGAACAGTGAAAACATGCAAACCGAATAATGTACTAAGAATTTCCGAACTTGAGTGACTAAACATAAAAATTAAAAAATACAGCTACTCAGACTAGCTTAAGAGCATTGTCAACAAGACTAAGCCATATCAGTTGGAAATCCTCCTCAACTCAAAAACCAAACACGGAATGAACTTGAACTTGAAGTGGGGGCTGACATAGGCTCTTTATTACAGTCTGCAAATTCCGTCCAATAATCCCACATCCTACAAACAGGTCCCTTGCTCTACACTCGTTGCCTGTGACCCAGACCCGTCAAGAAGACTCCCAAAGCACGAACCACCTAAGGTCACATCACGCAATATTCAACAAGAGAGAGAGCATCACTGAGAAAGACTCACAAAAGCGTCGTAGGTGGAGCTGACGAAGAGCTCGATTGCCTTGTTCTGTTGCGGGGTGTCCCTGAACACTTCGGCGCAGAATTCGATGTAGAGCTTCCGTTCTATGAACTCTTCATTGATGCGAGAGTACGCGACTGGCAGCCTCCACCGGGAAAGTATAAGACCAAGTTCCAATAACGAATCCAAGAGGGGTTTATAATACTTGACGTTAAAAAATATTTCCCGGGGTTATCCAAAATCAGCACATTTGATATGAGCGATAATTTCGTGCAGTCCAATACCACATCGATTTGGACGTGTACACACGCTTTAAAAACCATATCCATTCTAGAATGATCCCATGCGCATAGAAACAGGCAAGTTAAGAATAAAAAGAAAGAGAAGACAAGAGATAGCGAAGATGTGAAAATTTAGCGAAGCAAATAGCTAGTATTGCTGAAGGTGGTAGCACCTACCTACCATGCAGGGTAACTAGTATTGTAGGTGGTGGTAGGAAGGTAACTAGATATTATTGACGGTGGTAGGTAGGTAACTAGTATTGTAGGCGGTGGTAGGTAGGTAACTAGAATTATTGAAGGTGGTAGGTAGAGGTCTAGTATTGCTGAAGGTGGTAGGTAGGCGGCTAGTATTGCTGAAGGTAGTAGGCAGCTAGTATTGCTGAAAGTGGTTGGCAGCTAGTATTGCTGACGGTGGTAGGCAGCTAGTATTGCTGATGGTGGTAGGTAGCTAGTGTTGTTGATGGATATAAGTAGCTAGTATTGCTGAGAGCAATAGGTAGGTAGTTAGTGTTTGTGATGGCGATAAGTAGGCAGCTGGTGGTACGAAGGAGAAACCACCATTCGCACATACGCTGAAGAGCACAATCTCCAACTTACCGTGGCGCCCAAATGAAGTTTAGCATTCCTTCCTATTCGCTGAGAACCTTCACCCCTGAACATCTACATGGAGTGTACACTCACTTGACACAAATGCCATGTTTAGTTCAGAGCATTTGCAGCCATAAAGGGCTAACCTCTCATAGCTCGTGCTTCCTTCGTACTTCCTGGAAGACTCTCCACGGAGACGGAGCAAAGCACGCATGTTAACAACCACTGATCCATAAATAGTTATTTTTGAAGAATCGGTAAAAATTTGGCATATTTAATTAACCGCCAATAATCCGCAAAAATTCCGACTGCCGTACGCTCAGTGTAATTTACTCTGTAATTTACTATGCCGGCTTAATGATAGTCGGCCTGCATTAGGAGACCGCTAATTCCACTGGGCTATTCTTACCCCATTTTGACTTTTTATTAAAATTGAAAAATATATTTTGGCACGAGTACAAGTCCGTAGGTGTGCTGTGATGATAAACGTATGGATTGTTCAACAAATAAACTTTGTTAGAAATGTTCATTTTTAACGACTGTTATGTTCAAAACCCATTGATGAACAATCATTTAAATTCTTAACTGGAAGTTCAAAGGTACTCATTGAGCGTTGCCCGAGTGTACCGCCGCGTCATTCAGAGTTAAGTTCCTCCGTAAGCGTTGACGGGGCCGGGCGCTGCAGCCCTGCCCGGCCACCCCCACCAGTTCAGTCTGACATTTTGCCGGAGTATAAGTACTCTTCTTTGTTTTTGGCGGCTGAGAAGCAGATTTCGCCGCCAGATAGTCAATTCTAAAAGAGGCTTCAAAAAAGTTTGACTGGGAGTGACTCACCGTGAGAGCATGCCCCCCAGGGCGTGAGTGACGGCCATGTCGGAGGCGGAGAGGAGGAGCGCTACGAGGGGCGGGCTGGGGCACAGCACGAGGGGCAGCACTAGGTGCTCCAGACAGGCATTCACCTGTCGACACGCCACTAGTGTGATACTACATCTATCTAAAAGCATGAATTTAAGATTATATTCACCAGACGAAACGTAAATTTGACGCAACGTTCACCTGATGACACGTAAATTTGATGCTACAGTCACATGACCCATCACAAACGTCTTGGTATTGTCACCTGACGACACGCTCAAGTTAAGTGTGGTGCTACTGTCACCTGACGACACGCTCAAGTGTGGTGCTACTGTCACCTGAAGACACCTTACGATATGATCACAAATAAGATCCCACGTCTGTCTCTTTGTTGGCCATCATGGAATTAGTGACACCTAAGCGCCTCAGGCAGAGAGACAGAAAAACTTGAGACGGGACAGGTAAGAGAAAAAAAAACAAAATGCTCAGAGTAGAATTTTTCCTTGTACGTTCAAGAGACATTACCGCACTTCTAAAAGTGGTACAATGCATGAAGAGTTGATAACGATGATAACTTACGAAAAAGCTATCGGCAAAATTTCAATCCCAAAATAACTCTAGATGAGGAGGAGTGACCAATAACACGCAACTAATACTCTCCTTCAAAAGAGTGTGCCATACAAAATTACAGTTCACATACGTGTGGACGTGCATTCAAATGAGCTGTCCAAATAAAGCTGGAATTTAAATTAAAAAGTATGAAACCGAGGCACGTGTAAACCTACTTGTCTTTAATAGAATTGTACTAAAGAGCTTTCGACCTAACTCATCACCAGGAATGAGCGAATCGGTAAAAAATAGCAATCAGATACACAAGACGAAAAAAAATCTAACATAACAGACGCAGAAGACACGCAAGAATATTAATGCATCAGCCAATACCCTTCGCGTTTATTTTAAAATGTTTAGTTCAACAGGTGAATCATTAGAATTGAAAGATGGGTTAAGTTCATGAGCTAACACGCTCTTGGCCAACTTTAAATCCAGAGTATTGTAAGAACCTACTATTTTGAAACTATCTTCGTGCACAGGATAGTCGAATTGTGATGCAGGGTCCCTAATCTTACTGAGTGGTGGCTTTGTACCCGCCTACCTGTACGGGGCAGAAACCCCTTTGTCATTATTTTATATTATCACACAAGTGAAAAATTATTTGTACGAACAATGGAGAAGACGGTGCAGCAAAATTATGATCCACTTTTGAGTATGTGATTAGGTGCATTTACACGATCTTTTCCCTTCAAGGCAATCATAACAATGATCTATTGAGGCGCAAGAGGAAAACGAAGTGTACTTACAGTGAAGTGGAATGAGATGACTGATGGGTCTTTCCCTGACCATCGCTGAGACAAGACTGTCCGTCAGATTCATCCCAAGCCACAGCTAACGGAATAAGAGTTAAATCATCGCGTTAAT
>VOMN01142603.1:0-17410 GCA_014899125.1 Orchestia grillus
TGCCTCTGCATCATGGGTGTCCGACGTCATTGGACTTAGGCAGCAAGCACAGAATGAGCCACTCGATTAGTTTCTGTCACCCCATTGTATTGTTTCTGTAACAAATGAAGGGTGTTAGGGAAAAAGAGCTACAATATATCACACCTACCAGAAAGTGGCGAACTAAATACTTTTACCTCTATTTTGCGATTTCTTGGGGTTGTGGAAATGTGAACTGTTTGAAAATTATCCACAAATAATCGATGTATACATTTATTTTACAGAAATTGTTCAAGGTTTCATTGATACACTTATGATGACTCTTGGATTATAATGGAAATGGTCTAGCACATCTTCCTCAACATCTACACACCTCTGACGACCAGCATCTCTGCAGTTCATTTCTGAACTCCCGTTGTCACGTAGCCTTTGATGTAAATTTGAAAACGTTCTATGACCAGTTGGATAACGGTTTGGAAACGCTCTTGGTGTAGCCTGGCCGGCGTTACCAGTAGCAGCACCACAAGCAAGGCGCATGTCTGCCATTTCTAAGTTTCTTAAAGCAATTCATGGCGCCAGCGCAGTGTCTCAATAGAGAATGAATAGCAATAAATAGTTAAGCAAGAAGTTACCTTGCCGCGTAATTCGGAATAATCTTGAACTTAAGAGCCTTCATGCCTTCATCCAATATCTCAAAATCAACCTTTTTGTTGCTAAGCATCACAGAGGCAAAAGTATTTAGTTTGACACTTTCTGGTGTGTGTTAAATTTCGAATCTCTTTTTTCCCAACACGTTGTTTGCTAAAGACCTCTATATCTAACAAAATGCCTTCCTGAGTAACCATTTCCACCTAAACAAAAGTCGCATAAGAATAAATTAGTAAAACGTTTTGATCGGAAAAATTGACCATCAATTTTGAAAAGAATTCAAACTGCAGTCCCAACGTTCAAGCGGCAACAATGGGCGCACCTTATTAATGAAGACAATAACTTTCTTGAGCCCAATTTGCTTCGCCAGCATGAGGTGTTCGTGAGTCTGCGGCATGGGGCCGTCAGTTCCTGCCACGATCACGATGGCAGCATCCATCTGCGCGGTGCCTGCGATCATGTTCTTGATGAAGTCCATGTGGCCGAGGCAGTCAGTGTGGGCGTATGTTCTGCAACA
The DNA here is from genome assembly GCA_014899125.1 of Orchestia grillus. Taxonomy (NCBI): domain Eukaryota; kingdom Metazoa; phylum Arthropoda; class Malacostraca; order Amphipoda; family Talitridae; genus Orchestia; species Orchestia grillus. The sequence continues at coordinate 1,145 of VOMN01142603.1, forward strand.
CCCAACTAAGGTAAATGGAGCACTGGAAAGGGAAGAATGGAGTCTAGGGGCATAGAGTGAATTGAAATGTCATCTATTATTCAGCATGAAACTAGAGTAAATGTACTGGAGATAGGTGGATGAAAAGAGGCGAATACGACCATGTTCTTGAAGTCCATATGACCGGGGCAGTCGGTGTATGCTCTGCAACACCAAACTGAGGTAAATGGCAGGGACAAACGCAAAGTTTGGTCCCGTGAGGTATGAAACGGATTAAAATACCAACTGAAATTAAATACGAAAGTAGAATAAATGACAGACTAGAAAGGGAGAGCAAACCGTAAAGAATAAAATGTAATAAGATGCCAATTAAAATATGCAGTGCATAATACTATTTTTTATACATCAGTATAAAAGACAGATGGTGCCAATGAATAACTCAAATTAAAAAGCACTCGGTCCACCATATAATATAGTGGGAGACGTTAAGTGTAAGATGCAAGAGTCTGAAAACTTTAAATTATAGTTAATTTAAAGCTCCCTACACACGATTGATCGAAAGAGAGCGAAAAGACGAGATCATTAAGTATAGACTTTGTAAAACAAGAAATCAACGCACAGATATGTTACCACAAAGGTCCCCTGGGCATCGAAACAGCAGGTTAAGAAGAAAGAGGAAGAAAAGAGGAAGAAAAGATGAAGAATAATCAGAGAAAAAGGCATGAAAATGGAAAGAAGTAAAGTGGAAGCGAAAGATTGAAGTCCCGAACGCCAAGCTTGAGTTGAGGTAGCCCAACAGTGTCCCCATAGCACAGGATAGACGAACCTAACCCTACTGCCTATCCTATACCGCCTCAAGGGTGAAATTTTTAGTTAACATTGTTCAATACATTTTCCACTCAGGTTTATGCAAGCATTACGGTCATTGCAAAACAAATACAATTTTGCAAATATTCGAATGGCGTTATTCAAAATTGCTCTCAACAGTGGGAAGCTACAAATATGTTCATTAGTTATTTATTCAACGAGCAGACACATCTCGGTATCGCACTACGGCTTCTTTTGGCAGGCCTGAATATAAATTCAATCAAACATAACATAAAACAACCATAGGGTTTATCCATCCATGCGCGAGTACATATGAATGTAAACCACTCTGAACATTGCCGTACTATTCAGCTCCTCGATGGATCATCTTCAGTGATGTAAAACATTTTACAACTTTGCTACCTACAAATACTATTGTAAGTAGCAAACAAGTTTATAACAGTATTTTCTAACTGGTTTTTATGAACTGCAATGATCGTCTATTTTATAGTTTGCTACGTATTTGAGAAAATGATAACACAGGGGTGTAACAAAATTTCACTGCGTTTTTTGAGAAAATAACACAAAGGTNACATTGTATTATTCACGCTCACCATCTGAACTTCAGTATCCACTGAGTGACCAAAGCGAAACCAGTTAGAAGTACAGTCCAAAATGAAGAGTATTTCCAAGCAGAACACTTCAAAAACCCAAAAATTATCAGTGACAACTTTTCCATCTCAAAACAGTGCTCTAGTTTTACACGCAGGCGTTTTTCGTAGTGTCCTTGTATAAATTAAAAATAAGTGGTGTAACACTTAGGTAGGTTAAAACTATTCGTCTTAAATAAAATTCTGAAGTATTGGCAACGTCATCAATATTTTAGCTTATGTTTTACATTCACGTTACGATTTGTATTTCAACAAAAGTGGCTCGTTTCAAAGACTCGCTTAACTATTTTTTCCTCCAACAATATCTAATTACCTGATAAAATCTAGTTCAACTCATGTAATTTTTCAGGAATATAGCCCAATTCACATATTTTATTCCAGCCGATCATGTGATTTACTCTAAAACATACATTTAAATGTTTAGTATTATCTTCTTCCCTTTAATTTCCTAATTAATTTCCGTTTTCACCCAATGAGAAGTGGGCTGTGCTTGTACTCATCGTCAACCAACCATCCTATAATTTCCTGAACTTCAAGTGAAAATGGGATGATTTAGTCACCAACAAGGAACTACAAGAAAAAAATCATAGAGCGACCTCTTATCGGTTCTGTATCCCACGTGAGCCGTGTTGATGGTGATCCCACGGGCCTTCTCAGCCGGAGCTTGATCGATCTTGTCGTACGGAGTGAAGCGCGCCTTATCTTCCTTGGCAAGTACTGCAGTGATGGCAGACGTCAGGGTCGTCTTCCCGTGGTCCACGTGGCCTGGTCAAGTAATGTGAAGATTATGACACAAATTACAATGCGTATATGTTTCTGAAACCTTTCTGTCAATTTTAATTTCACTTCGGCACCCATTATAATGGGTGCCAATAGGTACAAGCTGCCCTAAATAACTTTTTAGGAGAGCTTGTACCTAATACCATATGTAGCTCGGACTACTACCAACTACTGATAGTTCAGAGATAATGATTCCATTTCTGTAGAACAAGCAGAGAGGGCTAAAATCAATACTAGGTGTGAGCTACATAAGGTCTACATAAGAACAACAGGTTCCTTCCTGTATTACAATTGCTTTAATTAAAAAGGTTCAATGCTGAAAATAATTTAACTTGCACAGCCCTCATGATGAACCTCCAAGAACAAGTCTACCACAGATAGAGGAAGTGAGTTAAAAAAGTAAATAAATTTGTCGAATGCAAACTAACTGCAAAATAATCTTCAAGATCCCAATCGATGAGGCAATATTGCAGTTTCGTATTAGGGAAATTATCAAGTTTTAATATAAATCCAATGAAACATAATGCTTTGCTAAAAATGAGGGGCTAATGCTATACACATTTAGATGCTTCTTAAATCAAAATGCCATAACATCCGCCATTAAACTGCTAACATGCATACGAATTTTACAGAAAAGTCAGTTAAACCTGAAAATTCAAAGTGATTACAGTCAAGATATGAGAAAACTGAAAAAAGCTGTATTTCTGAGAACATTCATCGAATTTAAAATATCAAGCTCAGTGAGCCAGCGATAAAGACACATGCAACACTACCTTTGTCAGGCCTTATTGCCAACTGCACCAGTCTCATCTGTCCTCCTAGGAGACCAATAGATAGGTTTGCTTGTATACTCTGTGGCTTGTAAAAATGACCAGACTTACCTTTAGCTAATCATTATTTACAATGATACCAGCGTCAAATTATACACAACCTAAAACCTACCAATGGTTCCAACATTGCAGTGATCTTTCTGGACTAGCGTAGTGCTCTTCTTAGGTACAGTTGTGCTAAAGAAGCGTAGACATTTGTGAAGATGCAGCTGCTGAAATGTAAAAAGAAGAGATTAAAGAAGAAGAAAAATGCAGATTTGATACAAATGTTAGGCAATATAGAACATTTATTTCTGTTAATCAGAAGTTACAAGTACTGTACATTCAACATGTACCTGAAAACACAGTATCGAAATTCATAATGGATGAGATATTAACCAACCTAAACAATTTAACACTAAATAACAATGTAAACACAAGTTGTATCATATATATTCAGTCAGCAAAAAAACATTTCCCCTAGGATGTACAAAATTTTGCATGTGCATTGTTTCTTGTCAATGAAATATAATTGTTAAATTTCAATCAGTGGCTAAGGTGATGCCCATATTATGCAAACATATGTTTGGAAAAGCTGTGGTCAAGTTACAGCTTAATTTTTCTAATACCCTCACAGTGCAATCAACTGTGCATAATAGAAGAAGTAGTAGTAGTCACATAGACAGACAGCAGCACTTAAGTGACTCAAGACTATTTTGCACTGAAAGAGAAGGGACCATTCAGTATAGACTAGAAAATACAGAATCTATATACAAGGTATATTCCCACAAAGAATTCCCTATGCATAGAAACAGTAAGTTAAGAATGAAAAGGAAGAAAAGACAAAGAGGAGAGCATAAAGAAGGTAAGAAAATTGAAGGAAGAAAAGTAACTACAAAAAAACAGTAGTCCTGAAGGCGGCATATCTAAAGCTGAGGTAACCTAACAGTGCCCCTGAGGTTGGCAGCCCTCACAGCACACAATAGACGAATCTAACTAGCCTAACCTTGTTGCCTATTTTATGCCCTCTAGGGAATCAGTGCAAGCACACTTCCATAGCAAATGAAAGGAATTCCCACCTTGCTGGTGATAAACTCGCATGCCGGGTGACATGCTGAACTGCTTGACAGCTGTGGGATGGCCCACAAAATCCATTGTCCAGCTGCCTTCCGTGATGCGGAGTACATGGCATTCATCAAAACAATTTCTGGAAAAATGACAATCATGCAATTTGAATCAAAGGAGCAACATCAAATTTAGAATTTTAAGAAATAATGACAAAACTGATTTCATTCATTCTCAAACTGTATTCAGTCACTTGATACGTAACTATATATTTGATGGAACAAAAGAGCCAATCCCATTTACAAAAAAAAAAATTGTTTTCAAGTTTATTTAATGTAGTAGGTACAGATCAGCAGCATTTTCTACTTAAAACAATCAAGCATTTTATCTCATAATGAGTTTGCTGTATGTTTGCTTCAACAAAAATGAAACACTGAACCAATTTCTAATTCATCATAAAAGAACTTGGGAGAAATAACAATTAGATGGTTATAAATGCAATATCTACATTATTACAATAAGCTATAAAGAACATATAAATACTATATTTAAAATAACTTATAAATGCACTTTTGACAACTCGCTTAGATTCATATAGATGAAATGTTCAGTATATACTTTGTAATACTGAATTTATATAAATAAATTTCAAATACTTCACTCTCAAGTATTAAAAAATATTAATTTTATATAATGTGAAGTGTAAACTGAAATGAAATCCAAATTACATAAGTGAAAGGATGGCAAAAAAAATTAAAACAGTGGGTAGTCGGCAAAAAATGGCAATATAATTTTATACCTAAATAATAATTGATATAAAAGTGGTATAACTAGTTGATTAAATTAAGCATGCTAGTCTGACTGCAACCTATAGCATGTTAACTTAAAAGAAATTTGTAAGTCATTTCAATGATTCCATTAATAGCACTTTAGACTAACTGAGAATATTAAAAAATACCTTATCAACCCCATTATGCAGTCCCAACACTGCTTTTAGCCTTTATGCCAAGGGTAAGAAATAATGCAAGTAATTCTGGCAGCAATTTTGTGCTTGGTAGAAAACAATATCTAGGAGAACATCTTAATAGGGGTATTTGGGTTACTTAATGATAATTTTCAGCACAACAGTAAAATTTATGCATTCATATTTTAATTGCATATTACATTATGGACTAAAGAAAGATTCATACAATAGGTACATTGCCAATGGCATATTTGTGTTTCAAGTACAATATTCAGAAGATTTTGATAGATGCATAGCAATTATTTCTAGCTTTTGATGTCATGGCAATATGAAATGTCAATTACCTTACATTTGAATGAATTGTTGGAATTCCACTTTGTGGTTGGCAACCATGCAATAGAAATCAGGCCAGTGACAGAACACCAATCCTTCTAGGTTCTCCTACTAACAGGACTCAGCAGGCAGGAGCCTGGAGGGTACATGGTTTTTAGAATTAAAATAAAATAAAATTGATAGATGCAGGTCAGATGAAAAATCAAATATCTACAACCTATTGGCTTGACTTGAACAGGCCTTTCTGATAATCACTTCCAGACCAGTTGCTCTTATAGTTTAACCACTCTTTAAAAGGTAGTCAGTCATTTAAATTTTTGGGGAAAATGAATGTTAATCTATTAATAGTTTAAACCTAAAACTCTATTGGCCAACAGAATATTCATAATTTTTATATGGCCTATGAAATTGAATGATAGTGTGAATAGTGTGATTGTGTGTACCAGCTGCTGTTATTACAGCAACCATAGCTGCTGCATAGAACTGTGACTACTGTCACCAGTCTATTGCACACAGATATACACACTGTTATATAGGATACAAACCACTTGAAGTCATTATAACAGGATTTTGGAGCTCATTGAATTCCCATCATTTACATTCATACTAAGAACATTTAATTTTATAAAATATAGGTAGTTCTATATTAGTCAGTTATTTACCCAATTAACGAATCAAATTAGCCAACCATAATTACTCCCAACCCTTGAGAGGATTTACAAGATATGACACCGCATATTAAAATCATATTGTCACCTACTTAAAATATACAGTTTTAAGATTAAGGCTCTGCACCCATAACCCATTAAATTCCGATTATCAACCCTCAACATAGATCTAAGCCGCTGAGTGAAAACAGATGAACATAATTTACTTACTGGTTTAAATCAAATTATAAATTAGTCTGGATATTCAATTTTTTGAGCTTGACTTCATACATAAAACACAAAAATGCTCAAATCATCAACAACGACGCAGTCGACACATTTCTCGCAACCTCTTCTTCTCCTTAACACTTTTTAGGAGAGTAGAAGTTCTAGAAGCAGAAGCAGAAGGAGAGTAGTTAGAAGTTCTTCCTAGACGTCTAGGCGGACTCTATCTTTATTACCGCAGGTTTATAGCGAATTCGTTATTCCAGACCTTCTCATGTATCATAGCATCGCATTAAAGGTTGCTGGAGCTTTCATTCCCGTTCCCTTCTTTCGACCTGATCATGGTAATAAATTTCCCGGCAAAGCAAAGTGCCAAGCTAGTTATTCCTGCTCCATCCATTTCAGCGGATTTACAGAAATTAAAGAACCTGCGAAGTCCAACACAATCATGAAGCCTGGCCGAACTGGGATAAAAATTAGTACTTTTATGCAGAAAGAATCTTATTTGTTTAAATCGAAGTAAAAAGGCAAGAGAAATTAACATCTATAACATGAGAATAATATTCAATTTAATAAAATTAAATTTAACATGGATGGGTCATGCTAAACAACAAAAAGTAATGTTTGAATATTATTGTCGTGTAAATAAGCAGGCTACAATTTATAGATTTATGCTTGCTTACGTCTTATAAGCCCAACAGATAGTAAGAAGTGCAAAAATACAGCAATCGTTCGATGTTTTGAGAAAAAAATATCCCCTTAATTTCTCAAATTATTTCCATTGGTACATGTTAATACATGTATTTGAAATATAGCTGCAGTATGTAATGTTTGTGGTATATTTCGGGTGTTGTAACATAACATAAATAAAACTGACACCACAGTTGTAAATACACAGTAACAGGAGCATTTATGCTTGAGTACTACGTGAGTTAAAATTTACATTAATTAGATGTGAGTTTCCCCACATACGAGCTTTATTCTGTCACATATAAACTTGCAGGCCTGAGTGATTCTTGGTATCGAGAAGATGGATAGTTCTCACATCTGAGCGTCTGGGACCATGTTCATTAATGATAGCGAGTACATAAAGGATTGGTTAATGACAATATTTCCTGCAGAAAACAAAATCTATCTGTACAGCGCGTTCAATTTTGGATGCAACGCCGGTATCAAACTTACGACGTGTAACTAGTTTGAAGTTACATATTGATTTTTATTTCGAATAATGGCAGTGGCCATTTAATTCTAGTGAATTTACTGAACAAAAACTGTATACAGTTTTGTGATATAGGGTATATGTTTGTACGATGCTTAGTCTTTGTGAGAGTAAAATTAGTTTACCCAATAAAAGAATTACGAAGGTATGAGAAAATTCACAAGTCCAGATTCTTGAGTACGTATTTTTAATCAGCGAGACTATGTCAGTTATGGCATTTCGGAACAGCGATACAGAAAATAACAATATTTTACATGAGATTTATTGTCACATCTTGAGGCTTGGGGACGTTTGTGTGGAAATAATACCTGTTCTTCAGATATATAGAAAGTTAAATAGAAATAAAAGCTTTTCAACATCAATTGTGCTAATAATTTGATAAGTATACTTATTTATTTTTCTGACTGATCGAATTCAGAGTCGTGCTCCTTACTTGCAGAAGTGTTAAAAAACATTGAATTGTTCCCCACTGCATAAAAGGAAAAATGAGAATAAGAAAAATTCGATGGTGTTTTGCATACTCATACATGTGAATCATCTCATGCTCAGTTTGTTTGGTTTTGAGTTGCGAAAAAACTGAAACTATAAAGTAGCATTGAAATACCAAGACATAACTTTTCAATCTTAACCGTTAGAACAAATTCCCTTTAGTATTCATATACGCGTAAAAAAATATTTTGTACTTTTTTTTCAGAAGAAAAACCTATCGACAAGGCTTTATTTTGAAGAACGCACTCCTAAAATTAGCGTCTAGCGTATAAGTATGTTTTAATACGTTTGGAACACATGCACTTCAGTACATCATTACTTATGTACATTGATATTATGTTAGTGCCCTTTCTTGAGCTAAAGGTCTGTCTAGCGTTGTGATCAAGTAGCTTGATTAGGTTGGTGTGGCCCCAGTTCAGCTATAGAAGCGTTGTTTACTTTTTGACGCCCATGTACAGTAAATACCTTGAATGCACAATTTATTTACAAAAATTATTCATACATCATTGGACACACGCTCACACAGTGAAACCCAGGTCCCTTTTGGAATTATTTAAGCATGTATTATTAATGTTTTAGGAATTCTTAAGTTACCATATTCTACTACATTAGGAGACGGTTGTATTTACTGAGAGATAAGCTACTGCAACGGAATTCAATTCTAGCTCCCTGTTCAATTTATCCATAGGGATTTTTAGTAATTTAGAAATGATATCCCAAATGATGGTATGATACCTTTAAACAAGTCAATACAAATCATTCCACACAAAGTACGAAGTGGGAATCTACAGTTATACACTCACTCACGGGACAATGGCCCTATTAAAGAAATGCATACTTCGTATCTTTTCTGCAGTAACCGATTGCTAGAATATAACACAGATCAAATAAAGTTATTTATTGGAGAGGACAGTAGATTTTAACGATCTCAGCGGTCGTTCGTGAAGCGCCAGCGTCTAATAACTCGTCTCGCTCGAGGCTGCTGTAGGTGGGCCTCCAGGGCCTCCACACTTGCCCCTCGACTTGAACGCACCCCGGGCCCTTCTGCAGGCCACTTCTTGAGGATCATTTCCCCGTAGGCTTCATTCATTTCCTGTCCCTTGGTGCTGGACACATGAATCGAACATTAAGAGTTTCAAGCAGTTTGAATTTACGCTCAGTAAATTCAAAGTAGCATAGTCATTCGTTCTGAGTAGCATAGAGAGAGNGCATTGATGGAAAATCATTTATAAAGATAGAAAACAGAAGTAGTTTTCAAATGTTTTCCAAAATAAGTCTTTCAGAAAACATTTGAAAACTACTGGATTTGATGATGAGTCATTTGAATTATCTGTATATTTTTTCTGCTCTGACAAAGCTTCGAAAAATTAATATAAATAGCATTTTATTCGTTTTTTCGTCCTGTTTTTCAGAATTTAATGCGTAACACGTAAATTAATTTCTTATGTAAATTTACGAAGGCTGAGGCTGTTGAAACTCTAACGATATCAATTTTTCGGTAGAAAAGTACATTTGGTAATATTATTGAAGTAAGTACGCACATGATAATTGGATAAGCATGCTAATTACACGACTGTGGCAATCCTATCCAAAAAAATTTGAGCCCTATTTTTTCGAGAATAACATGGGTGATATTGTGACCATCACATGAGATAAATATTGAGACATAATTAGAATTATGTCACGCTGAACCCAAAACTAAAGTTTCAGAAGATTCTTGCTTTAATATTCAGAGGTAGTTCTAAAGGACAAAAGCGTGCTCTTATCAGCTAATAACGTAGCTATAGTTTAATTATTTAAGTTGATAGTTGGTTATCGCCCGTCATGTCGGCCGGCGCATAGGGCAGTAACGAAGGCCGGCCATCTTTATAGTCTTCAGCCAGCCTGTTAAAGAGCGGCCCAACCGCGGCTCAAGAGTCCTTCGATCTGACTCCATAGCTCGTCGCGGGCAATGAAGAACAGCCGTCGAATATGTGCCACAAATTTGACAGTACTGCAAAGAAATGGTTAGAATCCATGATGCTTCCGTGTCGAAGACTTGTGTAGTTTTGGATTTTTGCATACGAGACCAGGAATGGAGGAGCAATGTGCGAATGGTTACCACGTTACCAAGGTGACACACCTGGCTCCGCTTCGTGCTTCTCGATAAAAGTTGCACCATATATGTTTACGATGGCGTGAGAAAATGGTGTTGACGTGTTATAGTGAAATTTATTTATGTAGATGTGCACAAGTTGTGTTAAGTTTTACGATTGCACACGTTTTACCCAGTTCAACGTTACGTTTCAAATTTCGATCCTGTTTTAGATAATCTAATAAACGCGATGTAGGTGCAGGTAGTTGTAGTAGGAATCCTCCATCGGGACGCAGTTCGACCACTTCCTTTGCAATTCTTAGCTGACTTGAGCATAATTGTTAATGTACCGTTAATGTTCACATTGCCTTCCCCTACACCTGATCTGCTAAGCACGACCCCCTTTGGAGCACGCTCCTCGAAGTGTAGATGGTTTGCAATTTGCTCCTTATTACAGAAAAGGCGGCATCGGGATTGACAGCCTCTAGTGCCGTTCTAGAGTGAATTAACACTTGCTTCGGTTGAGATTCGCCTCATGCACCTTGGTATTATCTCTGCGATGATAATTTGTTTTCATTTAAGAGCTCTTCCATTTGAACCATTATTGAACAGAGAATTTTTTAATTTATAAAAACCTTGACTCCAATTAACTAGAGTCTTTTCTGTGCTTGAGAAGGCGTGATCGCTGCAAAGAGTCTATAATTTCGACTGTAGAGTCTATAATTTCGACCGTATTCTGCCATGGTTATTGTGTTTGCGTGGCACGTGAGGAGGAAGACACCCGTCCTCTGTCTCCTGTCGCGTCGTTTTGTCTCGCCGTATTGACCTGTAGTAAGTCGTTTCCTTCACGTAGAGCTTACTCGTACCCCTAAACAAATATATTTTAGGTGTTTATCGTTAAATCTTCATGAATATTAATGAAATTGATGAACTATACTATCTATAATGTTATTACGGTGTGGGTGTTTGGTCAGAGAGAAAAGAGAATATATATATATATATATGAGAGCGTGAAACTTTAACACTTCCTTACAACAAATCATCGTTGACAGCTGTCACCTTCCGATGCCCACCTGTTTTCTTCTGGGCTTCTGTCTTGCGTATCTATCTCAAGCCGTAATATGTGCTGCCCTAACGACTGTAAATTCCTCTTGTGCCACAAGATACACATGTTTATTCAACTTCTTCCACTTTCCAGACAAGTTACAAATGTACTAGTCAGTATATTTTATTTTGTCGATTTGCCTCATGTTTGACTAGCGTCGGTCCCGTGTCTCCAGAGTGTAATGTTAATTGTTTTAGTTTCTGTCCTACTAAACATCAGGTGTAGCGTCGTTGGAAACATTTCCTTTCTAATGAACGCTTATCACTTCTAATGTCGGTATGGAAGAACACTTCTCTTCGAAATGTTCCATTTTCGTAGGAACGATTTAGGTTTGACAGTTGTAGAATGTGGACTACCAATTAATTGATGCAGGTTAGGAGCCAGATGGTGTTCCCAGCGTATTTCCGTCATTCAATTTTTTTCGTCATGCCCGTCGTTGGACATCAAGCGCTCGTTGGGCTCGCGAGGCTGCCTTATGAAGTCGTGCTGATGCTGCCTCTCGCATGACTATTTTCTGCTTGTTGACTCATTGTCAAGTTTTCTTCCTGACAGTTCCCAGTTTCGTCGCGAGAAAAAGATACCCAAGCTTGTGGTCTACGGTAGGAATTTCTTACGTGGTTAACGAAAAGACAAATTATCACTTCGGCTAATGTTTGCCCCCAATTTAACCGTCTCGTGTTTGTACTTCTCTTCCGCTTCCAATTATTTGTTGGGTGTTCGCTGATGTTCTTCCGTATTTTAGTTTCATTAAAATGTGTGTTAAACTGAAGGCGAAAGTACTTGGCTTTACATCAGTCTTGGAAGTGTAACTCATAAACATGTAGGAATATATTGCTGTGTCATTATACCTTTTTATATTATATGTTATAAGGGTAAATTTTTGCAGAGGAAACTCAAGTGATTGCTTAGTCTGGGGAAACACAGCCCTGATTATGGAAGTCTGGGTTCACCGGGATCGTATCCAGTTCCTTTCCGCCGGGCAGCTGGCCGCTTTGAAATCTAAACTTTTTCCTGATCGCTGTATGGTCTTAGCTTGCAGTTCATATTTAATCGAAAGTGAGTTTAAAATTTTAAATAAATATGAGTAGAACCTTAATGATTTGAGTAAAAAATTTAGGTTCGTTGGCGAGAATTACATGAGATCTTGTATCGGTGTCTAGAAGAGACCGCGCGATCAGTGTGGGTGAGCGCAGAGTTAGAGATTGTTTGGATGTTTTTCAGTACGTATGTACGATGCGTAACGAAAGTACTTTTGATGTTTTGAAGTTTGTTAGAGTAAATGAACATACTATGCTGCAAGATGAAGAGTTATGAATTCATACGTAATGTAAAGTCGTTACAGCAGGTGGAGGGGTAGAGTTAGAGACCCTAGTGGAAATAACAATGATGTAAGAGATGGTGATGATTATTGGTAGCACTCGTAGGTTACATAGAATGACTGACCAACGCATTTTACATCATGGTATAAGATTAAATGCACAATGGCAAACTTACAATGTTAAGAGGTGGTCTTCCTTTCAGAAAAGAAAGTTTGGATAAGTTAATGTACAAAGAAGATAATAGAATCACTATCAGATTGTCGTTTTGGTTAAAACGTTAAAATTGCTGAAAAGACAAAACCACGAAAATTAGTTATCGACGTAATGTTAATGAAACTGAGACGGTTGAATGCTGCGAATAAAAAGAATACCATGAGTGAATGGGTATAACAAACCATTGTGATGTACTCAAATTTATTCCTATCGTAAATGGAAGCAATACATAGATGCACTACTCATGAAGTACTAGTCGAAACAGCGGTATTAGCGTCGTAAATTTAGGAGAAGTAAGAGCATATACTTAAAAGGCTATACATTTGCGTGAACAGTAGAAGTTAGAAACTCTGTTGTAATGCTTGTCTGGTTCCCTTACCTCCCCTTCAAATAATGAAACCAGGTATGAGGAAGTATTTACATAGTTCTTATTAGCTCAAATGCCAGTAGGGAAAATGGGTGATCGAGTAGTAAAAAGTAGCCAAACGTTAGGAAAACTTACAGGGGGCTCAGACATGGGCGGGGAAAGACTCTTCCAGTCTTGTACAGTGAAAAACTTGAGCGACTGGAATTAGGTGAGCAAATGAAACTTGTGTTAGAAACGAGATGCTTCAGAGATATAGTAATAACACGGGTTGATGAAGTGTGATGAAAGCTATTGTGAAATGAAGAAATTGTTGGATGGAGCAGAACATAGAGTATGAAGTTGTTTCAAACGTCTAAAAAGCGAATGAGAAGCTTCGGTTTACGAATGTAATAAAATTGAAAACAGCGTGGAGTACTCCAAGTGAAAAAATCTACAAAGAACGTTGAAATCTAGAGCAGTGAAAATTTAAAATAAATCTCTGATTACAAATGTGTGACCTATTGCAGCTCAATCTTAGCAGTTCTGCAGAGACAGGGTAGGAATTAGCAACTCGCGTTAAAATAAACTACATTTGCAGTCCTTCAAATGAATAAAATTTGGAAAAAGGGAAACAAATTTGCAAGCAGCGATGCTGTATTGGCCGAAATTTAAGTATCAATAACTCCCAAACCTGCATTTTGATTTAGGGTGGACACATGTCGAGCACACATCCCTAACGGGTGAGCCTGAACCAATTGTGTAATCTGTGCAACCCAAAACAGGGAGCACAAAAGAAGTTCCTTCGGAAATCATACTGTATCTTCTATAAGGGTCAAAATTGCTCATTCAGAAATCATGCTCTAAGCAGAAAAATGAAATGAACCTCCAAATATTGAAAATCATCTCCCGTTATTTAACAACCCATTTATTGAGCCCGTAAACCCGATACGAGCGAAATAATCGAGCCGCCAATGAAAAGAATTGTGAAATATTACTCTAGTTACCTCCCACTTATTCATCACGAACTAATTGTGTAAAATCGACATGAGCTAACCCGCGTTGGGGCACAGAGACGCTGCGTAGCACTTGCGTGATGACTCCCGTAGCGATAGTGCTTTTTTTTTCCCTGATCGTGAAGGACATTCCCACAAGAATGGGCATCTGGGTGAAGAGGGTCCCCAGCAACACGCCTTGCTCTCCTGTATGCCATGAACAAATTAATAAACATAGGGACGAACATGGGCATTATTGTCATCATTATATGAGGGGTTTAGCACCGTTGTCATAATTCATGTGATTTTAACAGTGAGATTCTGTTTCAGCAGTAAGAATAGCTCGGAATCCTACCTATCTTTCGACGGCCAGATGTCTTCAAGATACGCTGAAGGACAATTCTTTTTAACGTCTCCCCCTACCGAAACGAATATAAACAAAGCTACGAAAACACAAAGGTACGACTTCTTAATTTCATGATGGGGAAATTAGTGTTCTTTCACGTCTAGGATTGGTGACGTATGACTGCGATGCCTCATCTAGAACACTCTGAACTCCTCTGGTCAGAAACAGCACTGTTGTCGATACACAATTAGGAATCGTCAGATGCAACTGGAAGTATTTATTTGGCTTTGAAAAGTACCGATAATAAAAGCGATAATAGTAATCTCTGAAAGATGTTAAAAATAAATATTAACTTATTGAAATATAATTCTACCTGTACACAAATAAATTGTATCACTTGCACCGTTTCTTCCTAACGAACAGGTAAATTTAGTGACGTAGTAAAGCAGATTTTTCTCCGAATCAGGAAAATGTGTAGTATCGGTAAAAGCTGACTTGGCTCAAATTTGGCCTTCAAGTCATACAGGTTGCTGTTTGTTGTTGTTGTTTTTTGCCTAAGTTGAAATATTCTGCACTGCCAGATTCAGAAAAGTATCACATTAACTAGAAGCAATAATCTTAAAAACGTTGTTGTAATTTTGGAAAACATGCTACAAAAATTAAATGCAATAATAACAAATTAGGCACGCCGTTGCAAAATTGCAAATCCTTCAATGGCAGAAATGTTTTTATTTCATTCTTTTGCACACAACTATATCTTAACAACACTTCTGCTTTTTTAACTATGCAATTTATTTGCCCCATAATAAAAAAATATCGGGAGGTAATTTCTATAACATGGCGGTTGACTGATAGAAAGGTGCGGCAATTATCCAAACATTGATGATGCGCAAGACGTGTGTCAAAACTCAACTCGTACTTAATATACGATCGTGTTTTTACAACAAATTTGAAGAAGGTGCTTGATCAAATAACTTGAATTATTTATTAATAAATTACTGTTTTTCTAGATACTATCGTACATACGATTTTTAAACGATCTTTCATCACCGAAAATATCAAATTAATTGAACCTGCATCATCTCCCGACGGAAAATTCCGTTTCAGTTTTCGTACACTTTGTTTTCATGAGCTTTGAATGAGCTTTTATGAATTAATAATAAAACGGCGCGACATAGTCGAAACCGCTGAAGCATTAGAAAGTGTATAATACTTTTAAAACTCATCACGAAAAAGAGGTTTCACGATACATGGTTGTAAAAACTCACCTGGCATTATGAGGTCGACGTCAGGCGGCAGATCAAATCTACAAGACATGCACCACGTGTCGATGTAGAACATTTGGATGTAGCGCGAGGGGAGGGCTTTCTTACGTCCACCTTCATCGGGGGTGAGCATGTAGATGGTTGCTTCAAACCTACAGCGGGCGGGAGCGAGGGTGGGTGTCAAATTAGGGGAGAAAGGGGGGGTAGGGGTGAACAATCATGCCCACCGCACAAATGAATTGACCTCATGATTGAGATTCCAGTTATACAGTTTATGGCAACTTTTGTAAAAATAATTTCCAGTTCGCTATAAATTATCAGAGTAAAGACAAGTTGAACTGCGGATACGCCATATCCCCACATATTTTGGAAAAATACAAAAATGGACTTTAGTGTACAGAACACATACCTACATCAAAGCCAGAGGAGCAAATTTTGCGACAGAAATGTATGAAGAAAAGGAGTCTCAATTTAAACATTTTTGATATATTGTTTTGAACTTATATTTGAAATTAAGGCCAACATCCACTGGGACCATTACTGTGGCCTATAAATTCTCTCTAGTATTCAATACAAATCTGTAGAACTTCCACCGATCACCATATCGTTTTTTTTTGT
>VOMN01142612.1:0-17341 GCA_014899125.1 Orchestia grillus
ATTTAGATAAACAAACTTTAGATAAACCAGCCCATGAGAACTGGTCCTTTCAAGTGTTGGACATTGTGTAAAGGTTCAGGGCAGAGATCCGGTCTTGGAAGCAATTCTATTCTTGATGATGTGAGTAGTCTGAACTCTATAAGGGAAACTAAAAACGTGCCGCAAAGACTGGCTTTTCGTAGCAAAACACGCAACCCCGTATATACGATACTTCGCTCAATACCTGAAATTTAACTTGAGAAGTGGCGAAGCGTGACGGAACGGTACGTAGGTACAGGCGTATTAATATATAGATGGTTAGCCTTGCAGCTTGGAGTCATCTCCTATAGATGAATATACATAAACAAATAAGCAGGAATAGAGAGGGCTATCATCGAGGGCCACGCTGTACGGTGGAGGGACGCGACGCAAGGAATTGCTCACTTCAAAATCCACTTTTTCTTCAACGTCAGGAATGCCAATTACTTAAGACTTCAACGGAGTACAAATTTTAGTTTGCATAGGTGAAATTATAAAACGAAGTATGGAACTTTACGAGTACACGGTTCCATGTATGCGCTAAAATCATACATGGCACGGACAACAGAATTCTTACATTTCTGTGAAACAACTTTTGCGAGTAGGGTATTTTTCGGGTCACACCTATCTGAAATACTTTTCGAGCATTCTGGATGTAGTAAGAAGAAAAGTCAACTTGGTTAGGCGTAAAATTAACTGTATAGTCATTGATTAGTCGTTGTAGCATTCATTTACCTGAAGAACCTCAACCGAAATAAAAGAAATCTTAGAACATCTATTGAAGCGAATAGTTCAGCTCTAATCTCAAGGAATATAACACAGAAAATTTCAATGAAGATTAATATGCCGTACTCAATCGTTGGCTTAATTACTTGTACACATAATGAATATGACACAACTATTAACTTACCGAGGTCAGCTGCTTTACTGAAGATTGATCTTCGGTCTCGTCGATTTGGGCTGATTGAGATTAAAAATAAGCCCTTATGACTCTCAAAGAGTAAAAGCTGATCTGGAAGCCATAGGGGCAGAAAGGAATTGAATAACTCTCAGTAGAGAACTTCAGAGCAATGGGATCAGATGTTTCACACGCCGTGAAACTCATAGGCAAACAAAAATCCCATTGCAAGTCGTCTAAACTTCACAAAAGAGCTCTTAAAGGAAGAACATGCAGTTTAGATGACTGTTATTTGGTGTGATGAAACCAAGATTGAGTTGGTTGGTCGTAACTCCATCTGTCGTGCGTGGTCACAAAGCAACCTGTGAGAGGCATAAAAAACCATGCCAACTGTCATGCACGGAGGTGGCAGCATAATGTTTGCGTTGTTTCACAACACATGTGGCACTGATTCTCTTCATATTTGAAACATACGTGGAAACGCCGGCGAAATCATTGCCGAACTCGTGCGAAGACTGCAAGAAATTCGGTTGTCACTGCCCCAGCGCTTCCATGCATGCATCGCAGCAGACGAACGGAATTTCGAACACCTACTGGGAATACCTACCAATAAGTTCATAGTTTTCAAGTCTCCGTAACTTTAAAACTAAGCATTTTCGGACATGCCTCCGCAAGTTAAATGTTTTAACTCTACCGAAACGAACCTTGAGTAAAAGTTAATTCAAAGATTTCTGAAACACCGTGCACAGTAGAGCCACGGCTTGTGAATGCAAATTAAAACTTGTTCTCTATCTTACAATAAGTATATTGTTAAATAGGATTTCATTGTATTGAAATCTCATCAAGCAAAAATTTTTAGATCAATCGGTAACGTCGATATTGCCCCACGTGCCCTACTAAATGTATGCAAGCATTTGTCCACTGGCTTATGAATCAAGCATATTGCCCCTCGAGCACTTAAACGGTTGGTTATAGACCAGTTTAATTAATCATAATCATCAACTTAGCTTTTCCATGGGTTTTCTTAACCTTGTAACAAATCGTAACTAGCATTGTGGTGTGACACAAGATCGAATGCTTCACAAATATTTTGCACGATACGGAGGTCTAGTTAAGAACACAAGAACAAGGTAAGCCGCTTGCAAGTATATCGGTTTATTGGCTAGAATTATTTTTGTGCACAAAAAATTAAAGTTCCGACCATGAAGTCCATTTTCGACATCTGGAAGGCAAATGCATGTAATGCAAACAATTATCATATCGAGAAAACTAAAATTAAAGCAATTGTATTAAAACAGGCTGTGTATCATTCAAAACGGGTTTGTTGATAAAATATACAAAGATTCTGAAATACGCAGACAGATGGTATCAGAAGTGAAATAAATTTTTTCAAGATCTTCCAAGCTGACAGGAAAATCGCACTTCTCAGTGTTAGCACGCACAGCAGAGTGGGGAGGAGTTAAAAGAGAATATCAGGTGCGAAAACTTCCTACATGCCTAGCCGCACGAAACCAAGAGTTCTGGTCGTAAAGCCCACGTATTCCGACTCACGCCGTGTCCAACAGTGTTTATGAGCTCAATGGACAATGAATTAGCCATCTATTGTTTTATGAGCTTCAGTTACTTTCTACGCTCACCGACCGGTTTTGAAAAGTGCGACCGAGGTTTAGGTCATATGCAAGTACTGAACAGGCATCGGTCTTCAATCAGAGCTGGCAAGGTATAAACTTGTTACTTAGTTATTCCACAACAATAGCGCAAAAGCAAAATGTCTTGGAATGCCAAAAAAAGGATACTGAGTTTGGTCGGGCTAAGGAACACCCAGTGGAAGAAGAAGCGGAATTAAGTAGTTTTTCATGCAGCACTGTTAAGCGGGTCCACCAACTATAAAAACAGTCCTGTGCATACGACTATTCAAGGCAAAATTGTGGCCAGAAGAAAATTCTAAATGAGTGGGGCCGTCGCCGTGTTTCCCGGATTTTTGACCGTATTTGTTTTGTATTAAGGATGGAACTACTGCGGAACATCAATGATGGCTTTTCTGCTGCTGTTTTTGAACGAACTCTTCGCAGAGGACTCTATGCAATGGATGTATGGAACAAAGTGACCCTTAAACGGCCGATGTTAACTCTTGCTAAGAAGACCACGCGTTTAAAATAGGCTATAGTGCACGCATATCGGACTGTAGAGTCATGGAGAAGTGTCATGTAGCCAGATGGAACACTAGTCTGTCTTCTAAACAATGATGCTTGCCATCGTCTGCATTGAAAACGTCAACCTTTCATCGAAGCCTGTGTGCAAAGAGCGATACCATGTTCTGAGTCTCTTTCAACTACACAGAAGTGGGTCCTTTAGTTGAAGTATCCGTCAAGCTGAACTAGCATGGTTACATTGAGCTGTTAGATGACCAAGTTTTGCCATTTGCACAATATCTGAATGAAGAAAGGCCAGTTCTTTGCCTATCTTTCAGGATGGCAACTGCCGCGTGCATCAGGCTAGACTGTCACTAATTGGTACGGCAGTCATTCCGGCCCTACCGGCTATGTCAAGCATTTTGATTCGCCAGCTAAGTCCCCAGACATGAACCGATTATAAAATTTGTGGGATCACTCAAGACGACAAGGTAGACGTCGAGAAGATCGCCCACGTACTATATGGCCATAATATGAGGTCAGTTGATGCAAGAGTGGTTTGAAATCAACCAGGTGTAAATTAAGACACTTTTAGACTCAATGCATCACAGAACTGACGTCATTATTTCTGCTTGTGGAGCTCCTGCACTATATTTGTAGCTGGAGACTAATTTTTCGTCAGTGGGCTTATATAACAGTTAAAAACATGCCTTTAATGAGTTAAGGAAGCATGGTTCTGGTATTAAATATTGACCTTATCTTGCATGTGCTTACCCAAATCACTGAAAAATCTATTTGAGGGAAATATTTACATACAAGGGAAATAAAATCTTGTTTGAATTTTACCGACTGAGAGTTTTTCTCGGTATGCTAATTTCTTGGCATTATAGTTATCGTATTTTGTTTCAGGTGCTTAAGATGGTCACTACGGTCGGGAAGCTAATATCTTTCTCAGTAGTATTATAATTTAGTTAATAAATTTGATAAGCTGGCGAGCGACTTTCCTTGATTCTCTGTTCTTTGTTCATAATAACACTTTGCAAAAAGACAAAACAATAAAACTGCGTGAGTCTAGGTTACGGTAAGACTGCGTTTCTAAACTTTTAAGCGTTGACAACATTGTGGGCATGTATGTGTTAAAATGTGAACTTGAAGGGTTTAAAATTTTAGCTTCAAGACTCACTGGGCAACTTTTCGTATTCAGAAACTAGAAACGGCTGGCGTTAATAAAACTGCACACCTGAACAAAAATATTGCTCTAATGCGTGTTCCTTACTTTAATTTCTATGTTTCTTCGCAAGCTAAGATATTAATAAATGAAAGATTTTCTGAATAAATGAGCGTTTCTATTTATTTCTCATTGTGCATGATAATTCGTTAGTGAGTTGACTTTCAAATAAGTAAAATTTTGGACATTTCCTCATCCTCAATTCTATACATTAACAACTCTTAGCTTCAAAAAAAATTGCTTCAAGTAATTTTCACAGAGTATCATACATTAAGAAAAATTGCATGGCTAATTTATTTCTCACTCCATGTAGCAGAACTACAAAGCTCACAATTTACGGTGCTTTCGCGTTTGTGAAATTGAATTACGAGAATTATTTGTTCAGACGAAATACTTCAACTTTTATAGGCTGGATCTCAAGGTAAAAAAAAAACAACAGAATATTTCCCCTGCCGGGGCACCTTAAAACTTTGATGTAATTGGGACGTTTTGTCTGAAAAGCAGGAGCTCTGAATGAAAGATAAAAGGTTCTCGTGTAGTTCTGTTAAAACGCAGAAGTTTTGAGAAAATATTGCACAGCCACGTAGTTTTCATGTAGAATTTAGAGGATTTGGAAAATTAATTTATATGATGCCACAATAAAAGGGGTTCTAGTCCGATAAAATGAAAGCATTTTTCAGAAAGGAGCAGTGTAATATGTTCTATCATTTTCTCTTTAATGAAAAGGGTAGCTATTTCATTGAAGAAATGTACATTTTACGTTGAAAAGGACAAACTGATGTGATGCCTCACGGCCGAGGTTTTACAGTCATTCCACATATGTACACGGTAGCAGTGATGAGCTCCTGCTAGCTAATACCACTAGACTCTCAGAAATAAATTTTCAAACCTTTACGAGAAAATCGAAAACTTCACTGCTCAATTTTCATGATTTTGAGGTCTTGCTGATATGTATAACTCAATCTTTCAGTCAATATACCCAGGGGAATTTTCAAAGCATCTTTGTATATCAGCGAAGGCTTCTCAATATACATCACTAAAAATGCGATCGAAAGTTTTGTGAAGCTCTTGAGTGTGATGAAATGCAATAACAATAACCATACCATGTTTCGACACCGCACCTCCAGACTATATGTTGAAGTACGAGGTGGAGATAAGCGAAAGTTCACGAAACCGGTGACGCACCTTGGATGGATCCTTGGAAAGCTGCTGGATAAAATTTGCAAAAGACGCTGACATCTCAAGCTGGTTTTCCCGTGGCATATCAATTTATAAGAGTCAGTTGAGCAACAGATTTTTATTGGTTATGTATAAAATATTGCGATGTTTCCCAACGTCTGGCTGCTCACACTTTGAACAGATTTCAACAGCGTTTCTCCTACTTCTCCATTCCATCAATCCATCCATCCATTCATCCATCCATCCATCCATCCTTAGCATGGTCTACCACTAACATACCTTCCTTGCAAATCCGACCTCATTGCTATTTAATCGAGTCCTCGCTCGTTCACTTTCTACCTACTCCGTGACAATATATATTTTGTACCCAATCTCAATCAGTCATTCACTAGCTGGACGCTGCAGTTCTGCCTACCTTTTCATCATTTTTTGCCCTTTCTAACTTCAAATCTATTGGATTGTCTAAATCGTACGTACTGTCCATGACCAACTCAATAGATATGGAATTGAAGAGGGTGAGAGCCAAGGAGATACGCTGCATGTTTTGGCTGAACAGTGGCACGAGCAAATCATGCGAGAGCAGGTCTCAAATATCGAAAGGACTTTCCAGTCAATGAGTACGACAACAAGTTTTGTGTGCTCATAGTCATCGTTGGGAAAAATTGGTATATGTATGTTAAAATCAATGGAATAGAAAAACAATCATTCTGCAGCAACAGTACGACGCCAATTACAGTTATCTATTGACGGATTATAGTGTTTTACAACGCAAAATAAGATCAATAAAATACAAATCAGAAGAACCCTCTTGTGAGATTTAAACTTCCAGGCCATAAAGTTTGCCCGATATAGTAAGTATTTTTAATAAAATGTATATACAATGTATTTACTAGATTTCTTATAGTCCTGTTCTTCTCAGTATTCAGTTATTAAGAAAATATTTACATAAAATAGTCTCATCCGATTAATGATGTCATAGGTCGCTCCTAGAAATGAGCTTAGAATTGATACAAGGACAAGCTTTTCTTATTACGCTTTCAAGACCGAGTCACTCGGGAGATCGTTGTGCTGTGTATACTTCTGGCTCTCATGGAAACACAGCTCAGCCGGCGCTAGGGTTTGAACCCAGAACTAAGCTGGTCGGTACTCAGAAGACACGTCTTACCTCCAACCTACAGAACACGAGGGAGGGCGATCGAATAAAATGTTACTATTAATGGAGAAACTGAATAAATAAAACAATTCCTACTAATAAAAACATCATTTGAAATAAAGTGCCTTCCAAAGCAAATGAAAAATGAACACCAGATTTTGTTCCATTTTCTTAGCAGCGTTTTTTGTAACTTCTTTGTTTTAGTTTTATACTGTTTTTACACAGAAGAGTGAGCATACACTAGTGCGCTCTAGAACTTGAAATCCTTCACCAATCTTTTGATATTTAACGAACAAACTAGTCGCACAGCTAAACAATTTAGTGTTTGTGCGACATTGTTGTATAATCCAATAAAAAATATACTATATAGGTAACTAAAGTGTAATGGAATAAAATAACGTCAAGTTAAATTCAACTGTATACCCATAACTTTTGATCAATGCTGCTCCAGTTCGGCAGAGCATTTTTCTGCTGTGCAATTTTGCATGAAAACTGGAGCATTTTTCTGTTCTCCAACTACGTACGGTAGCTGCAGCATTCTTCTGTTGTGCACGATGTATGGTAACTGCACCATTCTGTTCTTGCCCAAATACGTATAATAACTGCAGCATTCTTTTTTGTGAAACTATGTATGATGGCTCGAGCGTTCTTCAGCAGTAACGATGTTAGAGAGGCCTACTCGTTTACCTATTAACGATTTGCATGAATTATTCATTCAAACTAGAAACGGACACCTGGCACGATGCATGCAGACATTTTATATAAAAGTAGCCCATCTAGGTTTTTTAGGACCTACCTGCGGTACCAAAACTAGCTTGGTGCCAGTAAGCTTGCAGTCTTCCATTTAATGCAACGTTTCAAGCTCTTTTCGAATAATTGATTAGTGGAACCGAATAATATGTCGAATATGCGCAGTTTTCGCGTATGAATTTTGCATAACAAATTAGGCCCCTAATATCAAAGGCCGGTTATCTTCATTTTAGATCCCTTATGGTGAGCCTCAGGAAAGGATGCTCAACGTTGAATACTTTATTCCGATTGTATAGTTATAATTTACTCTCATTGGAAAACTAAGTGAATTTTTTGGTAACAATATTTATAGCAACCTACGCTTAAGATTTACTTTGATGCCACCAGTTGCATACGACACGACGAATGCGTTTGACAAGAGGATAGCGGATATTTATTACAAAAAGACAGATAAAAATATTACCATTCAAAAAGGACGTGAGAAATTTCCCTATTCTCGTTTCATTGATGAAGCTTCGCCCTTCATGTCTGAAACTGGAAAAGGTATTAAAAAAACGGAAGAGAATGAACTAACGATAAAGTTTGAATTGTAACAAAGATACGCGAGGACACTGCTAAACGGTCAGAGACTGGAGTAACATCAATTATGTTTAAAATTTTTTATATAAACCAATATCAAGTAAGTGAAGTTCACTGCTAAGTAAATCATCATTCAATTTCACAGTTACGCCTGGATATTAAGCTGAATCTTTTCGAATACCTTTTTGGAAACTAATTTTCAAATTTCCACCGTCGAAGAAAATTCAGTCATTCCGAGCAAATTTTATCACTAAAGCGAGTCCGCCTCGGCGCTGCGGGTCACAGTTGATAAGTTAAAATTAACTGATGAGGAGCAATGTTATTCAGCCTCTTTATTTCTATTTGGCTTCCGTCTGTCTGGTTGCTTACTTAAGCCGAGTTTCCTTTTCCCTTGAATTTCACCATTTCTTATTCGCCAGTCCCCTGTCTTTTTTACGTTGAAGGAGAATTATTCTCTGTTCTTCTATTTCAGTTCAACTCATTTTTTTTCACTTGGTGCTACTGGGCAGCTGTGGTTATCTAGAGTTTCATTCCTTAGTATTGGCCTTTTCGCTTCTCAGTGAGCTATGATCTGACGGGAAACAAACTTAATTTCCGAAGCCTTCCAAATAAAAGATGTTCTTTATGTATGAGTGCTTGAGGAAGATTGTTTCGAACAAGCCAATTCAGGGAATATACTACGTAATGGTCTGAGATATATGGCAGACTGCGAGAAGATGTCAGAAGACCAATTCCTATCGTGTTCCGTTCCTGTGGTGGCAAAATTTTGAAAGGAGCGGACCTGACATCTTCGCTTTAATGTTGAGATTTACACGGGCTGCGGAGCTTTACCCCGTTCTGATCTACCATGGAAGCTGAAAACTCAGCAGCCCTCGTGCTGTGGGACTCCCTTTAGTTCCGAGGGGAATCCACCCGCTCCTGTTTCACCCGTGGGGTGTACCCTTATACACCTGCACCTGTTACACCCGTGCCAACTCTTATTGTTTCGTCGAGAAAACTTCATACTTTTAGGAACAAACCAACTTCCGTAACAAGGGAAGAATTTTTCTCCCCTCATCATGTTTAACTTAAGTTTAGGAACCGAACTGTGTAGAATGCTTCTCTAAACAGGACTTTCGCTATCCCTCTGGCTACTACAAGGGTCACGCTCCTGGACTTTGTGATACTTTATAATCGACTGAAAAATGCGCAATGGAAACAAAACTTTCTTGACAGCTCGTACCCACAAAACTGGCAACTATGTCATAACTGAACATTTCACGACAATTAAAGATATTAACAAACTAGCAAACAATTCTCACATCAACAGATAGATAGTTGTTTGGTCCCTGGATTATGAAATTGTTCGTTATGGAGCAAAATTTTTCATTTGTGAGAAAGTCAACAATCACAACGTCCGGCAAATGCCAACTCCCAAAGTTAGCATTTGCCGTAGTAATTTCAATGGCCCATATACAAAAAGAAAGTATTTATGTTATTGTTAGGGGGGAGAAGTGGTATTGTAGTCGCATTTTTAATCTTAGAGTGTAATAGTCTAATTGATTACAGTGGTGTACTTCTGACTGTTTTATTTTGACTGTACTCTATTGTAGAACCTGCTAGATAATATTGGTGCACAGGTGAAAACAATTTTACTAGTCTTACGAACTCATTACTGTAAAACTCTGAAATAAGTATGATTATTTATTAAATCCAATGTAGAAGGCACTACTACATATCCATAGATCACTTTCCTCGAAAAAAACTAGTTGAGTAAACTTGTCACTGCTGTTAGTCACACCGTTCAATGGCCACCTGAGGTAAAAGCTTCGTTTGTTGAAATTGCTTCCTGTGAAGACACCCCTAAAGTGTGTTATTCCGAGCTTCCCCAGTGAGTGTAAATTAACTGCGGAATCGAATGATCTTTCAAATCAACTTTTTAAACAACGGTTCGGGTATAATTAAGCTTACACTGCCAGCAATGAAAAGCACATGTAACCTGGGTTTTAAAAGGAAACCATGGCTGTTTTCGCTAGTAACGGCATATAGGTAGGTAAAAATTAGAGCTACAAACGTCGACAGTAGGCAAGAACACACAAAATTAACACATTTTCTTGAATACCAAATATTTCAAAACTACCTTGTTTTCACGACACTGAGTTTTAAAACTTAAACTTGATGCCCGGTTTGTCACAGTTTCGTATCTCTAAGATGTAAATTTCATATTAAATAGTACCTTTAAATCTGGCAACCCTCAATTGCTCAGTGTTTATAAATCGATTCACGCTGCGACGTATAATGTTGCAAGTTTGTCAAATGAAGACATGACGGAAATGAATACGGCTTACGTAGCCGCCAAGGGCAATGGTAGAGGTGCTGCTAGGTTGTATCAGGAGCGCTTTCCCAATCGATATTTTCCCGGACATCCCGGGATATTTTCCCGGACGTTATGTAGACGACGTGTTGTAATATTTCCGTGACAGGCCTCATGCAAGTACCCGAGTTGCAGCACGTGATTTTGGAATACCAAACCATGTCGTTACATTGCATGTTTTCAATGACAACTATCTACATCCTTATCATTTTCAGATACTCCTGGATCTACTCCCAACTGACTACATTCTTCGCGTACAGCGTGCACGTTGGTGCCTGAAAGTAAGAACAGGACGATGACAATATCTTGAAACATGTATTTTTCACCGAGGAAGCCACTTTTACCGTGGAACGGAACGTTCAATGGGCATAAATTTCACAATTGGCATGAGGAGAAAAATCATGAAATGCATCAATTCAACAACCGACATCGGCTTAGTGTTGATATTTAGGCTGGCATTGTTAGCTACTATCTTCTTGGGCTTTATCTGATGCCGTCTCCTGTAAATGTACTAGTTTATGTAGTGTTTCTTAATGACGTATTGCCTGAACTGCTGGAGGATGTGATTCCATATAGGGACTCGAGGTCGCATGTGATTTCAGTACGATGGGGTACCGGCTCATTTCGATAGGAATGTTCGCCGATATCTGAACGACGTCTTTCCGAATGTGTGGATAGTGTGTAGTAGACCAGAGGTATAGCCTGCAAGATCACCAGACATGAGTCCTTTAGACTTCTTCCTCTGGAGTCCCATGGAATCACTGAATTACGAAGCCCCTGTGGAGTCTGGGATGGAGTTTGTTGCGAAGACAGCGGTCACACCATTTAGGATAAAAGATGAACCCAAACTTTTACATCGTGTCCAGCAATTCATTCAGAAGAGGTACCACATGTGCATTGACGCATGTTGCAGACATTTTGAACAGTTATGGTAAAATTTGTTTGATGAAACGTCTGTTTTTCTGTTATTCGGCTCATTTACTATTCCTAAATTCCTTAAAAACGAAAATGAAATTAACTGAGCAACAATGTACAATTTTACATCTCAGTGCCATGAAAACTAAGGAGTTTTAAAATGTTTGGTATTCGAGAAAAACTGCTTATTTTAGGTGTCTCTGGCTGGTGTCAAGGTTTGTATATCTCGTTTTTTAACACCCTGTATGTACACAGAGGGGACAACATCTTGTAAAATCACAGATGTATCACAAAAATGTTTACTTCACAATAACCAGCCTATTATCATACATAAAATTCTAACACAAGTTCACCGTGATATCATGGGAAAATTTATTTGAAATGACTATCTTCGTTGTCTCCACACACCACTTTCTTTAACACTTTCCTTGCGACGATGCTTTCTCCCAGGGCTTAAAGGAGCCACCGGTGGCGCACATCGTACATAAGGAAAGTGTGAATGCGCCCAGCTCTTCATGATGAAGTCCTCCGACAAGTTGTCCCCTCAAGACTTGCTCAAGAAGATCAACACTTGAATGCAAAGTTTTGTTTGTAGACTGCTCCAATTTACAATGTACGAAATAGTCCAAAGAGTTTAAGTCTAGGCTGGAAGGAGTCTGGAAGTTGGCACGCTGAAAATCTGATGAATTTTCTTTGCAAAATTTCTGTACTTTTGTGTTCATACATAATTACCGTTTGGGTATTCAGACTTCAGCAAACTCAAAATTTCATGCTGCACGACTTTATAATAAACTCTAGCCTCGTCGTTTTCCCTCGGCTTTAAAAAATTGGAGGGTTTTTCTCGTTAGATGTTGAGACTCCCAGAACCAAAACTAGAGCTTGGTTCATGGTCCTGTGGACACCTTCACGTCAGAGGGTGACTAAGGAATGTAATGATCATTCCTAAGGTTTGAAACAGCAATAATCTGTGAAGATTTTCATGAGTGGAAATATTTTGACGGTCCATTCGGCTTTACGTACTAGGATACCTTTTTTGGCCCTTCTATGATTTCTGACTTTTATTCCATTGGTCAAAAAGGGTTTCGGGGTCATCAAATACGAGTTCAGCTGTAAATCAGTATACTCGTATACTACTGAGTGCGTATGATATCTGAGGGCACTTTACGCCCTCAAAAAACAGCCTGATTTTTCGTCCACGTAAACTGACCTCGCCTTAGAACGTGGGATTTGTATCCGAGGTCTTGATGAACAACATTCCTCATTGTTCCTTTAGACACTTGAAGATCTTTGGCACGATGTCGCATTGACTTCCCAGGATTTTCGTCGAACATACCATGCACTCTTCTGACAAACTCAGGTGTTCTGAGTGAGTCAGAGAGTTGAAAATCCTGTGTTCTCCTGCGCATGGCCAATTCATCGCCATTGTTTTCATTCAGCACCTTTCTAACTTTGCAAATGAAAGATGTGGTGACTTTTAGAAATCTTGCAATTTCTAAATTGCTCTGTTTGCTCTTACAGACACTATTAAGGCGTGTCTTTTCATTTCATTTCTCATAGTAGTATCTGCCATTTGGTCTTCTGAAATAAAAAATACATTAATGATTACCGGGTTAGTTTAAATTACAAAAATATAAGTTCCTCAGATACCTCACGCACCCTGTAGCACAGCAGTTCTGATATGGTCTCGGATTAGCTTTCCAGTCCCGAGCTAATTTTCTCACGGATGTCGTTGGGTCCTCACGCACACCTAACCAGCATTTGTTTCATGATACATTGTTTCGTTTCGCTCAATTTTAGCATGAGGGAATAGATGATTTAAATTTTCCCATTCAATTTTTTATCATGCTTACAGCACTTTGCCGCTCATGCCTAAGTACTGTGATTCCTTCTATTCTCATTTTCATGCCTGCACAAATTTATTTTTGAATGTTTGAAATCTATGGGCTCTCTTCATGCAACGAAAATGAAAATTCCATTCAAAATATAGGCTGAGCTGAAATTGTTGTGAGAAAACCCGTGGGCAACTTGCAGTCCTGCAGGTATTCGAAAATTAATATACCATTTCTAGGTTGACTTGTAACAAACGCAATTTGATTGAGCAGAAATAAAATCTGATTGGTAATAATCCATAAAATCTAATTTGAACAAACGGAATCTGATTTTTCACAAATTAAATCTGAATTGCCTCAAACAAAATCTGATTTATTACAAACGAAATCTGATATGTCTCAAACGAAACCTGATTTGCCACTAACGATATCTGATTTGCCACAAACTAAATCTGATTTGTCTCAATCGAAATCTGATTTGCCACAAACGAAATCTGATTTGTTTCAATAATTTAAATTCACCGGTATGAGCCATCTCGAACAATGGGCATATAAACATACACGGTTTCTGAGTAACTTTACCTAAGTTATTTCCGAGAGTCAAAACCCTTTATAGCAAATATAAGCAAATTAATGTTTAAAATATGGCAAGTCTGAGGTCTTTACGATCAATACTTAATGAGCGATAATTCGAGAATCTGGACACTTTTTTGTGGCTCACTCTGTATTGGCAGCAGTGCAGCGACAACGTTGCAACCTGGAATCAACGACCAGAAACCGACGCCTACACTGGCCAATACAATAAATCAGTGTTCCCTAACTTCTCGTACACCTTTAGCTTTGAATGCAGTTCAATAGTTTTGAATGTATTTAACTTCCTTTCATTTACCCTTAATTTTCATTAGAACTTGCGGGACCGACCCATTTAAAAAAAAAAATTCCCTGTAGGACGGATGTACTTCAACTTTGGCAGGCGTATGTGACTTGATAAAAGAAACACATTTTGCTCGAAAGGAATTTTCGATTTCTTGATAGAAAATGAAATGTCGAAAGAAACGCAATTTTCGAGCATGTTTAAAAAGCTATAAACTTCCTTGATATTTGCACTAGAATAGTGAGACATGCCTCATTTCATACGTCCTAATAAGTACAATAAAACATCGGTTTCAGTTTTTGAAATGGGCTATTATTTGATGTTATGATTTTTAAAAAAATTGAAATTTTGCCAATTTTTTCACCTTCAGGTCCGTATTTTTTTACAAATTCAATGAACAAAAATTCTGCAACCGAAGTTCTATGCGCATTGTAGTTCCCTATCTAATGGGCTCTATACTTTTCCGTAGAACTAAAACTGTGGTTGAAGATAGCTTTCAATACTGGAAAATCCGAATTTCACAGAAGAGCAATATATGTATATATATATATGTGTGTGTGTGTGTGTGTGTGCACTCTCTAATGTTGTTATGCAAAGTAAATGAACGAAAAAGTCATGTAGAACATCCTACTTCGATCAAAAACGGTACGTATAACAGTTTTGTGGGCCCATGACATTCCTGAATGTTAGCGCCTGACTTTTTTGGGCTTAGGATGTGGTTGCGAGGCTAAGTTGGTGGCGAAGAATTCAGGATTTGAAGGGGAAAGAAGGGGGGGGGATGAACAACAAGCCACTTTCACAAGCCGACAAATAGTCAAATAAGCACTCCAGGTCAATGCACTTGGTCGTATACATAGATAAATTACAATGCGTGGAACAGTAAACATAATGATATCAAAGAGGAATATCCAGGATATTGTGTTGCAAATGCTTATTAGTTACTAATAAAAATATTCAAAAATATACGTGTAAAAAAAGTTTCTGCGCCTTCAAATACACTCACGAATGCATATCATACAACGATATAACAGAAAAACATAGCTATGTACCCAAAGTGTTCCGCTTCTAGAGAGTCTGGAAGTCCCTCACCCCTTCCCCCCTACACCCTCTTTATTGATATAAGCACAAAAGCCGGAAATCTTATAATTTTTCGAAAAATGGTGGAACGACTTCCTTACGACTAATCTTGCTCTGCCTGGCTTGATAAAAACACGGTAGAATATATGCTGGAGATTCACAGATCGTCTGATTCTTTACATCATACCTAGACCGTCTATGCCAATTTATGCCTACGTAAGGATAAGAATATGGGTGGTGAATAAATTCATTGTTCCGCAAGAGAATAATAAGCAGAAAAATTGACTGCCAGGAGATACTGTAAGTACTCCTCGCCCCTTTTGAAACCCTGTTTTGGAAACGCTCTTGTAAATGAAGAAACAAATCAGAAAACTGATCGAGTGTGTCATAAGCATTGAATTTTCCGTGAACTGAAATTTGGTTTGAATTATTGGTGGCGGTTTCGATACAATTTTTATAACGAAAAAGACTTACATCAAGTATAATAGATGTATAAAATATTAGTGATGTCTTTTAACGTTTTATAGTTATTGCGAGGACAATGATTTGATTAATTCTTATAATCTACAGAAGATAAGAAAACTTGAAGAGATGGTGAGTAAAATCTGTTCTTACAATGGGCTCGAAAAGACTTTATAACGATGCATCTAGAATAGAGTGGCGCTTCTAAAACATTCAACGAGTGGACGAGAATAAATTTCCTTTACGCAGTATCACCTCTAACGCTGATTTTATTTTTTGCCTTACCCTCTTCTATTCGATTTGATGCTAACGAACTTTGATTTGTCAAAAGCGAAATTTGATTAGTATTAAGCGAAAATTGATTCGTCATGAACGGCAGTTGATTCGTCAAAAACGAAATAGAATTAGTCAGTAACGAAATTTGAATTGTCCCCAATGAAATGAAATACGAACATGAGAATTTGGAGAAGCCAAATCCACTTCTCAACTTTAAAGAACATTATCTAATTATGCTGTGGAACGGAACTGATCCACTATTTCGATCTACGACCACAGAACAC
This sequence comes from Orchestia grillus, assembly GCA_014899125.1. Classification (NCBI taxonomy): domain Eukaryota; kingdom Metazoa; phylum Arthropoda; class Malacostraca; order Amphipoda; family Talitridae; genus Orchestia; species Orchestia grillus. Next base: position 16,008 of record VOMN01142612.1, read on the forward strand.
TGCTACGGAACGTGCCCAGGTGGTCCGAGTTGAAGGTTTTGTTCATCTGTCGTTCGCCTTCATTAATAATTTCAAACACGTGAAGACCACATTTGCAAGCTTCGAAATTTCGGTATCCAAAACATTGAAACGACCTTCTTTGAAAAATCATAATTTTGACGACTAAAGAAACGAAACTTACTTATAAGCTATCAAACATTGAATTTATTTATAATTCTAAGTTAAAATTTCATCAGATTTTAGCTACAGCCTTTTTACTCTTAATAGGTCTTACAATTTTGATTTTAAAAAATCCCGTTGACGTAGAATTTCCCTAAAAATGCAGCGCTGCTGCACATCATGACTTTTTCTGCGTCCTCGTGCATTCCTATAATTTGATCACAGAGCTTACGCTGACCCTACAAGTTCGCATTTCACCATTCGGTAACATCGTAAAGTTCACGAACTCTTCAACAAACGCCAAAATACTCATATACTATTGTCATCGGTGGATTGTACAGGATGCTGAAAATTTCGCCACGTATCGTCCAAGTTTAGCCTCCCACGAACATCAATTTTTGTTTATGAATAATCCTTGTTTTACGCAATTTTTCAGTTGAATTTAGGTAGTATGCATACGTATGATTTTATTTTACCCTTTCGCATCTAGTGTAACAGTTCTCAAAGGAATTTTTCTTCGTGGGATACCATAATCTAGCAGTGCTTAGGAACTGGAAATCAATTAAAACGGTTGATAAACCATAACAATTCCACACGATTCAAAAAAAGAACATGCCGACATCAATCGCTGCAGAAGAAGCAGATGAGCCGATTAGCAGTATGGTGGGCTGTGGATTGGTCCATTTTGGCCAGTAATGGCAGCAATTTTAGAAATGGAAGCACACTTGTCTAACGGAAAGCTGTGCACTTCATTCAAAAACTGCACTGGATGCAATCCAAAGAGTCCAGTCATCTGCTGCAGAACTGTTTACCTTCACCGAACGTTTTGTAAGCGTTCCAGAGTTGCAGTATTATCATACAATATACACGGTACCACACGAGTACATCGTTGCGTGAGAAAGAAGCGCACCGCACTTTGATGTACAGAGGTAATAACAGCGCTAGATGAGCTCGAATGGGCCATGCTCTTGGAGATGTTTTTACAGCTCACAGCCATGCATCGTGCTCACAGCCCTGCATCGTGGTCACAGCCCTGAATCGTGCCCACAGCCCTGCATGGTACTCACAGCCCTGCATCGTGCCCACAGCCCTACATCGTGTCCAAAGCCCTGGATCGTGCTCACAGCCCTGAATCGTGCCCACAGCCCTGCATCGTGCCCACAGCACTACATCGT
>VOMN01142614.1:0-15898 GCA_014899125.1 Orchestia grillus
GAGACCCCAACGGGACTTCAGGACGAGACCCCAACGGGACTTCAAGACGAGACCCCAACGGGACTTCAGGACGAGACCCCAACGGGACTTCAGGACGAAAACGCAACGGGACTTCAGGACGAGACCCCAACGGGACTTCAGGACGAGACCACAACGGGACTCGTAACCCGACGGGTTACGGGAGGTCTTGTTGATTTTAAAAGTCATTCGATACATTTTCGTTGAAACTGTAAATATTTGTGATTCTTGCTCATTTGGCACCTCGCGCTCCTCTGGTATTCGTCAAATTTTCATCCTCTTTGATGTGATAAGAAGTACCGTACGGCGAGTCAAAACATATTCGGTCGATGTTCATCACTGAAATTTGGATTACGCCGTTCTTTTTGTCAAGCAACGATTATAATGCTGGTGATTTTGATGTAGGTGTAAAAATGTGCTTTAAGATATCGTCCATAAAATATTCTCAAACAACACGGGTCACATGCGCAGACAACACGGCGTGTGCACGAGCAGTACACGAGCTGAGGAAAAGATGGAGTGAGTTTCTTGTAATAAATCAGCACGACCGTTATGTTTATTTCAAAGCAGCGCAGTGGCCTTCTCATGTAAAGTTTGTTATAAATTTAGGAGACAAATGGAGCTCATTTGTCACCTAAATAGACTCTTTGTTTTGTATTTTGTAGCTAGGTTGAAGGAAGTTTTGTATTGTGTAGCTAGGGTGGCGCTAGTTTTGTATTGTGTAGCTAGGTTGAAGGAAGTTTTCTATTGTGTAGCTAGGGTGACGCTAGTTTTGTATTGTGTAGCTAGGGTGACGCTAGTCTTGAATTGTGTAGCTAGGGTGATGCTAGTTTTGTATTGTGTAGCTAGGGTGCTGCTAGTTCAATCCCTAACAGTTTGGCTAGGAAAAGACCGTAGAACTACTAATTTAATGAAAGACTAAATTCCTGCAATAATTTATAATAGAAAAAGTGATATCGCGTATCGTTATCCTTGCTTATCGTTACGAAGCACATTAAAAATCAGTCAACTCTACCCTTATCGCACAAGTGTCTAAGTTGAGAAAATGACGACTTATCAAGGGTGTCAGGTAATTCATGTGAATCTGTCTCAACAAAATATGAAGAATTAAGATTCACATATTTAGCATAAGCGATCGAACAACATGTTCAGCATAAGCGATTGAACAACATGTTCAGTACAAGCGATCGAACAACATGTTCAGCATAAGTGATTGAACAACATGTTCAGTACAAGCGATCGAACAACATGTGCATCATAAGCGATCGAACAACATGATCAGCATAAGCGATCGAACAACATGTTCATCATAAGCGATCGAACAACATGTTCATCATAAGCGATCGAACAACATGTGCATCATAAGCGATCGAACAACATGTTCAGCATAAGCGATCGAACAACATGTTCAGCATAAGCGATCGAGCCACGTGTTCAGCATAAGTGATCGAACTGAACTAATTTCTTCAATCAATTCTGAGTTGAGATGTGCGAGCGTTTGGAATAAAGAACAGTTCAAGTAGCGAGAAGTATCACGCTAGAAAAGGGAAAGGATTTATTTTACGATGGAAATGTTTCCGAAAGCACAGGTTATTGATAATTAGCTCAGAATTTTCACTAAATATTTAGGTGTTGAAGGCGTTTCAGACCCGCTACCCGCAGTTGGTGGCAACTTGGGTCCCGTAATTTCGGAAAAGTGTTGAATTTTCTTGGTCGCGCTCGTTGATCAGAAGTTGCAAGCTTCGATAGGCGAAGATTAATTCCTGTGGATGGAAATTTCACGGAGACTCTTGAAAGTTGCCGAGGAAAGTTCTTGAAAGTTGCCGAGGAAAGTTCTTGAAAGTTTGGACAGCTGCCGCTCTTTTGGGAGCTACGGAAAGGAAAAGGAAAGAGCGCCTTTTCTTCTTTTTTTTAACGTTTGCGAGGCAAAATGAGGAATATTGGAAACTTTGCCTGAAGGAGACCGCTTGGCTGGCGCCGATACACACGAAGGAGGCACTTCAAGAAAATTGAGAGGCCTTGCTAAAAAGAGCTCTCAATATTTCGCGCGTGGCTGTCGAAGTCAACATCCGAGCCTTTATGCTCGTGCAAAATGAAGAGGCGGGTCGTGTTTTTTGAACGATCGTCATGTCGATCAAGCGTGTAACTTAAGAATCTTTGTACTGTTTATGAATAACTCCGAGCGTAAGGGGAATTTTTAAAATATATTTTATTATAATTTGTTAGGCCAAATTTGCCATTTGATTTAGTACAATATGAATCACTGAATTCGTTAGACCCTTTACTGCAAAAAACATTTTACCACCAGCGAATGAATCAGGTTTTGAAAGGCTTAAGAAAAATGTACACGCGTGGAAATTTCTTAAAATTTATTTGCCTATTGCTCACCCACAAAGCTATGCATCGGTTGGATTTTTCTTCTTAGCAGGATAAAGTTCATATCCATCGTATTAAATTGCGCCGTATGATTTTCAATCTAATAGAAAACTATGAGAGGTACTAGTACAAGAGAAACATAACGTGAATATTCATCATACAGAGTCGGGCAGAAAGGAAATAGCTCTTTTTTTCATTGAAGAAATTGAAATATGAAAAAATATCTTAGCAAATTAAAGTTTGATTTAAGACAAAATTTGGTAAATCAAGAGTGTAATGCCCTTCAGATCTGATATTCCTTATGACTTATAAATTTGTGAACGCGTTCTCGGAAATTGTTTCGGCTCTTTTTAAATTTGCTCTGCCGATTTGGGCTACTACAACACTAAGAGCTTTTTTCAGCTTTTCCAATACTCGGGGCTATGCTTGTATGTATTTACTGGGTACGGCGGGTAGTTCAAAATATGAGTTGTAAGCGACATAGTATCATGAATACCTTCACGGTACTGGGAATACCTTCAGCCTTTGTTTTGATCTCGTTATAGGTCACTCTTCGTTGCAGGCAAACGCGGCAGAACCTAATCTAGCACAGGATGTGAAGAGACGAGCTGTCATTGTCTCCTCGCCAGTAGGACATTCTATTTCTAAAATAGCTTCCGTCCTAAAAATCGAACGGTCAATCGTTTCGAAGCTCGGACAGCACCTAAGGCGCTAGTGGTGGTGGGGAGACCGTTTCCGCAGATAATGGTATAATCGGCAATAAGATAGACCTAAATGCAAGAATTCACCGCTCCCATTCAAGCTGATATCCATGAGTGCCTTGAAATTCATGCGGACATTCGGGCACTCTGAAAATTCATACGAACATTTGGGCACCCTGAAAATTCATACGGACATTCGGGCAGCCTGAAAATTAATACGGACATTCTGGCACCCAGAAAATTCATAAGACATTCAGGAAAAAACTACAAATTCATGAGGGCGCAATGCGACCTGTGGTTCATGAGGACCTCTGTTACGAGTCGTATGTGATGCGTAGAGGCAAGTTGAGCCCGTGTTTTAGCCCGTTTTAAGCCTTGTCATATCAGGCAACACTCGGGAGTGACCAGAGCCAAGCGTCTCAAGAACAAACTGAAGGATCCTCTGAGCCATGAATGCTGTGCCTCTTTCCAATGAGAAAAACGTTACCCACGAAAAGAAAGTGAACGGCAAAAATGATCGGTGGCTAACTAAAATACTTGAGAAAGTTTCGACCGTCATGCGCAGTAAGTTCTCAGCCTCCGTGATTGATCCTGTCGTTGTGACCAGTGAGAGCGACATTATGCCTTTGCTTTTATTCCTTCAGGGAAGTATACGGGGCTGCTCACACCAACGTGTTAAACACGATTGTGTAGCCGTAGATTACTGCTGTGTCACGTGTCCAGCAGCATGTACTTCAGCAGAACTCCGCTCCAGACCACACTGCCCATCTAACTCAAGAATAATTAGTTAACAATTTTCACGACCTCGTCATTTCAAATATGTAGGCTCCAAGATCCCCTGATGTCAACCTTTTGGACTTTTACGTCAGAGGCGTTATAGCAAGGATCTCCAATAAGCATCCACTGAACACCGTTGCTGCTGTTAAGAGCTGTGGGTGCCATGACGAACAATCCCAGAAAACCCCTCATTTCTACCTGCACCCGTCTTTATAGAGGCTATAATTGCTGCTGTTGGCAGTTTGATTGACTAGTGCGAACTTTGGTTCTCCTGCTTCATTCTCGGCTCATTTTTCATCCCGGCCTTTACTTTGATCTCAAATATCTGCCGCGCACTTTACGTGCCTAAGGTGACCCAACAAGCAATAAATCTCACATGGATAAGTCAGGGGACCGAAAAAGCCCATGAATCTCACAATGCCCGGAAATTAGACTCAGGAAGGAAAGAGAGGGAGAATGAAGTACATTGATGCTCAAGCCATCGCAGCCCCTTTCTTTTGAAACCTCACACGTTTTATGCGAATTCGTTTTAGTGGTATTTTTTATTCAAAGCAGTTATTTATTATATTTATGAAGTGGTTCGAGCTTACATATACCTCCAATCGCCTTCGAAAAAGTAAGAACCAATGGCAGCAGTTTCGTTCATAGCATTGGGTATCAACTATTCGTATAAAGCATTTAGACTATGAGAAGTTCAATTGCGGTACATCAGTTTATTCTTCACGCCATTGAAAAGAAAATGAGGTTTATCACTCACTGAACAAATGAGGTAATCGATTTGCTCAAAAGTAACTTCCGTTTGTCTCATGAACGGAGTGCCGGGGTTGTAACTGTTGCACATTTGCCCATTTATAAGGGTGGCTAATTTAGAAGGGCAGCTAGTTTTCAAGAGTGGCTAATTTTTAAGGATGACCAATTTATGAGGGCGGCTAATTTCCAAAAGCGGCTAGTTTCTTACGGCGGTTAATTTTCAATAATGGATTATTTATAAAGGTCGCAAATGTGTAAAGGTGGTATTTGTACGGATGTACGTGCAGGTGCAGCCTGAAATTCACCTCATTGGACGACGGCTAAAGATAAATTCGGCAGAACGCTTCCGGGGAGATTGTCAGTGACGTGGCACTTTCCACGTTGTCAGATGAAGGCTAAATTAACTTACTCTGTGATAGTAAGGAGCTCCGTGATAGCTTATATTTCCTAGGTCGGGGCATTGCTTTCACTCGTGCTCTCTACGCTTCTGCAAATATTTTGTTGTACAATCATTTCTGTGAATGTTGTCCGTGCCAACACTGTAAAATGCATGACGTAAGTTTCAGCATCTAAAATAAATCTTAGTATCACGGAGAAAGCTTAACTTTCTTAGTGTCAAGGAGTAAGCATAATTTTTTCCGTATCAAGGGATACGCATAATTTTCCCAGTATCACGGGGTACGCATAATTTTCTCAGTATCACGATGTACACATGATTTTCTCAGTATTACGGGGTACGCATAATTTTCTCAGATCACGGGGTACGCATAATTTATCTCACGTGTCATTCGTGCTGCCCCCAGCTGACTTTCGTCCACTGGAGGTCCTCTGATGAGTGATGAGGAAGGCTTTATTTCTCTGGTTACTGATGTGGTGAAGGAGCTTACAGTGAACTACTGGGGTGAACTCCTTATTTTTGACAAAATAGTAGTACGCTAATGAAAGCGAGTTTTATTTTCTACGAGTGCCAGGTTGGCCAAAAAAACTGATAAAATGATAAAACTTCACACACCAAACCCCGCATATACGCTGATCCTTTATTTCACTTGGTGGTGAGTTCCAGCCACTCCAAACTCGGTCGTCCTTTCTTCTTCACCGTGGATGATTAACTATCCAACAAAAGACTCGAGGACGAAAGCGTCCGCCTTTACTTCTCCTGTAGCTTTGAAACGCATGATATTGATTTACATCAGAGTGAATAAACGCTCACGCACTCACACACAGCGTTGGCGTGAAATCATTTAATGAAACAGAATTGCCAGTTTGTGGGAAGGCATTCTTGAATGTGAACCAACAATCTGGCGTCAAGAAAAACAGCTCAAGAAAATTTTTCGAATTGATACTTATGACTGCAAATGTCTTGAATTTTCCAGACATAAATCCCACTTTAATTCTCTTTGTGCAACTTCTGAGGTACATTAGAGTCGTAAGCTGGTGTTCCACAATTCGAGACACGTATTTATTGATCTATGAAAATTCATTTTGTAGGATAAACATTTTTCCAAGACCTGAGCTCAACTTCTCTATATCAATTAAAACTATTGAAGAGTTTGACCAATTTGAGACAAAGGCAGCGAAGATGTGAACCAAATCCAGCTTTGAACGTTTCGGACTGAACTCGTATTTTTTCTGGAATGTCCTACGAAGAATCTGCACAAATTCTACCATTGAATGAACGGAATCCAGGGTGAAGAAATTTGAGTCGGACCGGATAAAACTTTAGGGTACGAGGGAATTCTTTTCGACTCATTCTTCCCTTTCACATGCCGTTGATCTCTCGTGGAAAAAACCTTTGATAAAAGCTGTTGAGTTCACATTTTATGTTTCCAAGTTGAAGCCATCATAGGCATGCCATTTCAACAGAGTTTGACGATATTTCAAGGTTGGATGCAATCGCTGGAAGCGGGCATTTCTTTGCAGTCTCGTTCTGACGGAATGCACTACGTTTGGTGCGAACGGACTCTGCTCTATACGAAATCGTTTCTGATAAAATTGTTAGTACTACTTTAATAGCCCCTTCAATTCAAATTACTAAACTTCAATTCAATCACTCTCGGGCGTAACGCACAACACTTTGGTGCGAACGGACTTTGCTCTGCATTAAATTATCCATGAAGAAGTTTTTAATCACGATTCAAGTCGCCTCTTCTGTCCCTGCTGAGATGTTTCACGATGCCAGTGTTGATGACCTCGATCAATTTTAAGGCTGTGCTTCTTAAAGTGTTATTTAAATTCACTTTCTACCATCAATATGAGACTCTTTGAACTAAATTAATTCTATGGGTAAATCTTTACTGCGGATAACGTACATCTTACTCTAATATGTATGTACATATGCATAAAATTACTTATTTCCAAGATCCCTTTTGGACGCAGATGAAGGCACATTGCAAAAAAAGCGCAAACATATACATTTGTTGGCTTCAGTTTTGATGTGTTCTCAGACCTGAATAGAAGAGCGCATTCGTGATTAAGAATACGCTTTTAATAAGAGAATAACCTATTTTTTTCATAGGATGCGAGTTATTCGCGGCGAGAGCTAGAATACTACGATGATTCGAATGAACGACAATTGAAGTTATAGATTTGAACTAGGGATTCACATTCAGTTTCCCTGCGGTAATCCCGACGTAGGTACAGTAATTTTCACATTTATTTTGTATCTGACATTGTTCGAGCTATTCGTTCAAGATTTGCGTGAAAAAATGTGTATTGCTTGAATTTAATTTTTGCATCACAAATCCCAGTCACGTATTTACCTTTGTTCTGTTGATGAAGTATTGAGGATTCAGGTCACGCGAGTTACAGTCTGTGAATTGCTCATTAAATTCTGATGATGACGCCCGCTGTGAACGAACGAACGTTCGCTAGCAGGCAAAACCGTAAATTTCTGCGATAAATCGCTGCTGTCAGATCGCACGCAAACAACGATAGGTCAGAATAAGTCTCTATATGCCTGCTCGAAATAAATTTTTCATGTGCACCCAATAAACTTTAATGAGAATGAAAATGATCGAAGAAATATTGTAAAAAGATTTTACGGGGGGTCAAGTTGCAAAACACTTCTACCTAAATTCTGTGAAAATGAAGAAAAAAACTGAATTTCGTGTATTTTAACGATCGTTAGTTAAAAAACAATAATTAAGAGAACCATTCTGTTGTATCAGTGGCCAAGTGTTGTGTTAATAATTTCAAGTTGTGGAAGTGCAACGACTAAAAACTTAGGCCAAATTCGCAAATGAATCGAAAATTTCGCATGTGTCTCTTTTTATGGTTTTTGAACATGGATTATCGGAGTAATCCTACCGTGAATATGAATACGCATATACGTGCATATGTACTTGTTGTTGATGCATACTCGCAAATATATACAAGATGATTCAGAATTCTTTGAACAAACTTTAATACAAATCTTATTTTATCTTATTTTAGAGTCTGTTCGCAGAATTCTGATACACTCTGTATATATATATATTCTCTTTCTGACATATTATGGTACATATACTACATTTCATAAATATATACATATATTACAAAGAATAATTGATAGAAACACGCATTTGATGACTACGATCAGCTCGCTGTGCAACCATCCCTCGGGGGGAAAAGATTGGTGAAAAACTTCAACATTAAAATTACATTCAGACCTCGTAGTTCTCTTGCTAAGCAACACTGCAGGGAGACATTCGCTTCCTATTTGTGGTCCCAATCCCACTAACTGTCTTGTTTTAATTCCAGACAGGAACGATACGCAGTCCTCGTCAGCGGCTCCTTTTTTCGGAAAAATGCTTCCATTTTCTTTTGCATCTTATTTCAACTTTTGCTCATTAACTGAACTAGTCAAAGTTATCAGCAGCCGACAGCAGGCAGCGGGGGCGTAGATCTCACTGGCGCAGGCAGCTGAATGCTGAAGCTGCTCGACGCTGAATGCTGGCTGAAGCTGTGTGATAGTGAATTCTGAAGCAATACGATGCTGAATGGTGAAGCTGTGTGACGGTGAATACTCGTACGCGCAGGGACGTTATTTATACGACCAGGAGGAACTCGCTGCTATCACGAGTCCAGAATATCAATGCCCAAATTAAAGTACAGTTTCAAGCTCTTAATTATGAACAGGTCCCCCGAGGTCCTAAGTAACAAAGCGTAATTTTCCACATCAATAAAGAAACCAAACATGAGCACACGAGGCGCTGCAGACGGTTTTCATGAGTAAATCCGACCGCTCTGAACACAACCGACAGGAGAAGATGGTTACCTTCGTCAGCACGACGCCCTGCTGTCCGGCACTTGATAACTCCGACAAATTGAGTTGAGTTTGCTCACAAAAGTTGAATTAGAATGCTAAAGAAAAATGACAGCAGTTGCTGCGGAAAAATGAGCCAGCGGCGGAAACTTTAAATCTCTCCAGCCTCGGAAAGAGAATGGACGGACAGAATTGAGATTGTAAACAGGGAAGGAATTACCAAGTCCTTTAGAAGATTTCAGTTCTGAATGAACTCTCGAATATTTGTTTGAGTGGGGGGAGTAAAAAACAGTCAGTCGGACTGTGAATTACTTTTTCATGATCGAATGAAATGTTTTTGCTGGTAATATGCTTACGACATAATCACAATAAAATCAGAGGATCACTAGACCAATATTCTCTCTTTCAAAACAAAATTCACCCAAATTGTTATCGTGCTTGAATAGCAACAGCACTAGAAACTAGAAAGAGAAGCAAGTTCCAACAGAATTATTCTATTTTACTCGAAAACGTTTCAGAGAATCACTCCATCATATGTTCATTAGAATAGATTTTTTCTGTCAAGAATGGAAAAAGAGCACTACAAAATAAAAAGTATAAAACAAGTACGAACATATAAGGAACAATGATAATTTTTTTAATTATCTGTATTTGACGTGAGCTACCTAACTGATTAAACAATGGGTTTATCAGGTAAATATACAGAGATTCTAAAACTCTGAGGTCCCTATTCCTAGATACTTTGTAACAATTTTAGTCACTTTAGTCACTCTCCTTCACTAGAGCGTTGCGCTGTTCGCTGTGGGAACGCATGGACGAATGACGAGTGCGAAAACTTCTGTTCACGAGTACGAAAACTTCTGAAGCGATTCTCAGCTATCCCGGAGTAGAGACTACGTGACGTCATACCGACGTGCCCAGACGCCCACTGGGAGTCGGCTGCTGCATGCATAATGAGAGTAACATTTCATTCGCAAATAACAATTAAAAAAATATTCTGTAAAAGAAAATACAAAATTAAAGGGTTTTCCCATTCACAATGAATGAGGAAATTACGCAGGGCGTTCTGGTTTATTATGAAAAGTAATATCTAGATAATGTTTTACTTATTTTACATATATATACATATAATTTCTCTCCGACCTCTCTACCTACATATACATATGAATGTACATGATTTCTAAAACAATACTTCAGGTACTAAAATTTCACACCCGATGAAGAACATAACATTTAAGAGTAGATTTGTTTCACTGATCATAGTATAGTGTTTAAATGAATTATTCTTTACATGATACATAAGTTAGAATGTAGTATTGTACGAAACTTGAAAATTAACGGGTTCTCAAATCTCTCATTTGATAAAACATGCTTGCATAATCAAGCAGAAAGCATAGTATATCGAATTGTGAAAAATGACTACAGCTTCTGAGTGTACTTTGCATCGTAAAATGTTTCGGCATGGTGCCAATATCGAAACCCGATTTTTTAATTTGAGCGGGCGAGCTGAGGCAATTAAGGCAAGTTCCTACCCTATGAAAACAACATAACACTGAAACTAGCCATTAAGACTTGAGAATTACGCATCTTCAATTAAAATTTGGAATACGGAAGAATAAGGAGCACTTTTTGTTTCCATTTTTGGAGGTTGCTAGCTCAATCGCGCGTAGGAGATGCACTTGCCTCATTTACTTTCACGATCAGTATATGCCCGAATTAAAATACCCCTAATTGGATCCAATTCTGTCAAACAAATGTCATACGTACACAACGCCCTGAAAACAGTGCATATTTGACGTAAGCTTTGGTTCCACTAATCCATTATTCGAAAAGAGCTTAAAACATTTTAATATAGAAGCATTCATTCCGTTGAAATCAATCAATGAAAATCGAATGAATTTCAGTCCAATTTGACTTCTTTGCTTGATATGACTCGAATGCTTTGCATCAGAGAAATATAATGCACTTTCAAAATCAGTAAATATGTAAATAAAAAAAACTTGTTTCACATTTTTCACATGGAGTGTTCTAATGAACTATCCAAATTCTACTTATTTTTAATCGGTGAGTTCGTGATTGCAGCGGACGTGTTCCGCTGAATTTCAGGGGACCCTGAAGCAGCCCTGGAGGCTCCAGCTGGAGCAATATTACCACGCCAGCGGCTCCAGTTTCGCTTATTGACGGAAAAATTCGAAGAAATCTCAGCTATGGAGAAAGTTTGGCGCGAGCGAATTTACATAAAATTACGAAAATTGGATCACCCCCCTGAAAAGTTTTCTCTCTCGCAGAGAAGAAACAGCCTGTTTTGAATATGGCGGTGAGTCCCCGACGTAACTTCCAGATGAATTTTTTTAGCGATTCATCTTCAACGCCACCTGCCGGTCGCAGCGTCCGTGTCAAATGACATCGTCGGGATCTTACAATTTTCTAGCAAATTCTACTCACAGTGAATCGATGCTCATGGTAGTCGAATACTTATATTTTTGTGACTCGGTCACAAGCTACACAAGTGTAACCCACACCTTGGCAATATTCGCGTGAACATTTACCAGCTGTTAGCAATAGTGGTTGTTCAACAGAATAAATTTCTCCTGCTTTAGATCGACATAGTTTACACGTTTCTCTGATATCAAAACCGCTCTATAACTTCGACGTTGATGAAAAGGACTCGCATGTTGCGAGTCCTTAATTCACGAATCCTCTAACTCAAGATAATTTTTCCACTTAATAGATGGTAATTTACTAATTAGTCTCCCGCAATCTGCATCCCTAATTCTCAAAGGTCCCGAATTAACAGGATTTCGGGTTGGCTTATTGACTTGTAACTAACATTTCCTCTTCATAAGCTAGGCCGCTTTGCTCTATACTAATGCCATAAACAAACACTTCTATTCCCGACGAAATGTATGCCTATTTATACCTGAGTTTCGAGAATTCCTACTTAAATGTACGTATGTTTAGCGTGTAATTATACGCATGAAATACCGAATCCATGAATATTGTTTCATGGCCACCCTATCGTTTTGCAGAATTAATTTTTCCCCCCACGATAAGCTTCTCATTGAATATGAGTTAAAACTAGGCCGCAGTGTCCAATGCATCGTTCTCATCATTAATTCCAAGCTCATTTATAATCTCGATGTTCTAATCTCGCATGGCGGCAATAATCATTAGTTACTGTGTTTGCGCCACGCAACCTCAGACCTAATTAATAAACGTCACGGCTGCAGGGAACCTGTTTTGCGGGCGTATTTTGGGAGTTCGCGGTGTCGTTTACGCAGTAGTTTTTCCTGGCGGAATCATGTAGCTCGTCCGTGATGAAGAATGTCCACCCACGTCTGTCACAAAAAAACCGCCCATTTTTGTTTCATCAACGTTTCGTTTCAGCATGTGGCGCGTATCCGAATGCAAATCCTCGGCAGAAATTGAACCTCGTGCAACGGCATTTTCATTCGTTCTTGAAATAAGTGAATCCCCCAAATTTTGGCATTGTACTCCCGACGAATGTGATTTAATAACGAAACTGTTTCATCTAAATCAAACTTAGATTTACCTGAAGCTGCGTGATGTTTCGATGCACGTCGTCTTAGAACCACCAGTCTAGGCTGTTGCATCTTGAACATCGTCTCTCTTCATCATGAGAGGGTGGAAAATTTCGGCTGCAGCACTAATGCTTGTTAGGAAGAGGCCTGCTGCGCCGCGTGGGTTCTCTGTTCGCTAGCAATATCTCGAGCGAGGTTTTTTAAACTTAAATTTACGTCCGTGTAATGAGCTCATTTGAAACTGAAGAAAGCCGACCTCTACCGGCCCACACTTCAGGGTAGAGTAACATCAAAAGGATACAGAGAGAGCCGCCTTAGCGTCTCTGAGGCGTGCGGGTTGTTATAGATCTCCTAAATTTTTGCTGACAGTTGTAAATGATCCGTGTAACGTGTGTCATTTGGATATGAAATTTTATTTCTTGTGCACTTACTCAACGAATTTTGGCGCTCCATTCATTGGTTTAGTCTGTCCCTACCAAAGTCCTTGTCTTAAGTGATGTAGACACACATTCGACGGAGACAGGAGCTTTCTTGTTAACACTGATTCAATATTTAGGGGAGACACTACTGGAAATTATATCTTTGTCAATTTTCATCCAAAAGAGATCTAAATACAAATTTCTTTTGAAAAAAATATTGATTTATAAAAAATGTTGAACAATGTTTCTGGCTGTCATAGAGTTGACAACATTATTAAAAAACGTTTCTAAAAAATCCAGAGAAACATAAATTTCCATCTGAGACAAAAGCAAATTACATGAATGGAGAATGGAGAGCTCATTTAGGCTGCAACTAACGGGGGCGAGAGAGGGGAGATTGAGTTTTTGATTTGTTTTGGAGTACAATGTTCAAATATTTTACGATTTTTTTTCCCATATTCATACCCATATTTCCGTCATGATGACCTATTACTCAAATTTGTATAAAATTAAATCTAATTTTCAAACCCATTACAAAATGAGCTATGAAATTAACTGTAGAATTTATTATTGAAAACTTTGAGGAAAAAATTATTTAGATAGCGTTACTATCTGCGCCGTGGCTGATTTTCCACGGCAGTCGTTCATTAACACTCTATTTTTTGAGAAATTCCAGTTTAGATATTGGCCTCGACCTATACATGTGTGAATTATGAATTATAAGGTTGACATACCTGCAAAACATGGCAGCAACTTCAATAATTCCTAAAATTACAATATAATAAAAATCGCAATCGCTCTCTTAAATTATTCAGCATTATATGTGCCACATTTTTTCTGATAGTGACCCTCCCCATTAGTTTGATTTTAAATTCAGAATTTAGACCAAATAAGACAGTTTCACATTTTCCATTATCTTCAGCCGCTCAAAATTCTACAGGGTGATCAAACGAAGTGCAGATAAAAAAATAACTTAAATAACTTTTCACCACAAGAAAATTAATGTCAACTTTCGACTTAAGTAGTAGCACTGCAATGCAGTTGATGTTTTCCTCCCAATATTCAAAATATTCTCCTCTAGGCTTCACTATATGTTTCAATCTATCGGTAGCATACTATGTGTAGCAGGGATATATCCGACATATTGTTTCCAGCGTTGGGTAAGTTTAACCTCACGAGCATGAACATTTTGATTATTAAATGAGCAGGCTTTACTCTCAAGAATGCTCAGCTCACTGAGGTCTATGTGGTTTAAATCTGGTGAAGAAGGAGGCCACAACTCTTGAATTTAATGTGTTGTTTACTGATATTTTAAGAAGCGTTAACTCCGAGCTTGCTCACCCTGTTTACGCTATCCGTCAGTTTTGGATGCATTCTTAGTTATTTTTTTTGCATTTTGGAAACTGCAAAACAAATTGGAATCAGGTTCGTAGGTTGAAATACAAATAAAGATACGTAACATGAACATGGAATTTAAGCGGAAATAATGGCACAGGAACCAATACACTGCGTTCACTTAGAAGATGGATTGAACTTACGAACTAAAAACCTTTCTGTCAATTTTGAATCCATAGTATTACTCGACTCCACAATTTCGAAATATTTTCATTCACTGGATTGTTGGATCATCATGCACGATCCCTAATTTTATGCGGGATGGGTTAGTAATTGGCCTACCTGTACGAGTAGAGATTCACCTGTGCTCTGCAATGCGTGCATGGAGATGGCGAGTTGTGATCACAGAATGTAGCGGTACACTGGGTACCGCTACAGTACACTGGGTACCGCTACAGTACACTGGGTACCGCTACAGTACACTTAGTACAACTGTACCCATAGACAATATTGCCTCGTATGCAGGCTGGAATCGCATCATCTTGCTTGAAAAAAAATTTCTTTCGGGAACTTGTCACGAAAAATTTATTTCAGTCCCGACTGAGAGTTGTATCTATTGGTTATTAGAGAGATGTGATTTTTTAGTATTATTCTATTCAACCTATAATTCATTTACGGAACACAAAAATAATGATGATGAGCGACGATATGCTCTATAGGTCTGAAGTGCAACTTAATTAAAGACGAGCATGATTTTACTTGCCTTACTGTGATATTTTTCAATTCGAATTTGTATAATTTTCGAGAAGAAATTGAATTACTTTCAACTTAATTAAGCGGCTTGGGTCAAGGAATTCATCATGTAAAACATATCACTTCTACTAAGAAAATATTTGGTCAGTTTCCNGTACAAAAACACACCATCTTGCTGAAATGCATGTGCCATCTCGTATCAATTAACCCCATCAGAACCTCAAACATTTACATTACGAAATAACACGGGAAATTTTTCGGTTAAATGTTACCTCATTCCATTTTGAAATGTTGCTTTCGTTAACGAAACATAGTTCAAGCGATCATTGAGCTACGCAGTACAGAAAAACATTGTTTCGTACGTTATTCACATTTTGGATTTAGACTTCCAAGCGATTGAGGATTACTGCTTTATTTACAGACCAATTTGTTACTCGACAAGGTCGTTGCCAGCCGTGCCCAAGAGCCCCTCCATTGAAGCTCTTTCAGGCTAAGGGACAAAATCTTCAGCTTTGGTTGACGAGAAAAAAGATGCGCCGAGGGATTTCGAGTTGGCCGTCCAATAAGCAAACCAGCAAGTCTTCTCTTTATGGCCGAGACTTACTTGATATCAGAGTAAATCTCGTGAATAGGCGAGCCGGGTATGCAGCTCTCAAGACAAGCTAGCCGCCACTAAAGATATGCGCTGACTTAGCCTAAAGATATTCGCATGCTTTCATGAAGACGTAAACATAGCTGCTCTACGGAAAGAGTTGCAATGATGCTATTTTTTTTCTGTCATAAAGATATACTAGCGAAAAACGGAGTCGTCAAAGCTCTAAAGTCAAATTAGAAATTGTCGTTGGGAAAATGAAAACTCTTTGTAGCCCGGAAAACTCTCGTCTAAAAGCGGGCAACTACTTCCATATAATTTTACGATCATTTTTTGCTGCAATAACACGGGAATTCGCGAAACATGAACCTGAAACTAAGCATCTAAACATA
>VOMN01142616.1:0-19376 GCA_014899125.1 Orchestia grillus
AGTCAACCCTGATTGTCTCCTTCAAGTCAACCCTGATTGTCTCTTTCAAGTCAACCCTGAGTATCTCTTTCAAGTCAACCCTGAGTATCTCTTTCAAGTCAACCCTGAGTGTCTCAGTCAACCTTGAGTGTCTATTTGAAGTCAACCTTGAGTGTCTGTTTCTCGTAAATCTTGAGTTTCTATTAGAATCAAAGGGTTATGTTGATTGCCAGAGCAAGAGAGCACATGATGCTAGGTAATGCAAAAATTATGCAACTCATTTCAAGTAAGCAACAAACAAGAGAGCACTGACAGTCCCACCACATTTGAGAACATAAAGTAATGAAAAAAACTAATTGATATGTAACTTGAGTCAACATAAACAGGAATGCTCAGTAAGGTAAATAAGGAAAAAAACTAAATTCAAACATAGACATGACTGGTTCACTTGCTCAAAATTAAAACAATATAGGCTAAGCCAGCAACCAACTGGAAATTAGACTTGAAACTACAACAGCAAATGTCAACAACAGGTCCTATAAATGTGAATGTCCTATTAAGTTGTGTATCTCACAAGTGTATACACATTCTAGCATTCCTAGCAGGGTTACATTCAATAAAAGTTCATAGCAAGGTATTCAAACTAAACCTCCATACAAATTAGCTTCCACAAGGCAATGCAGAAAGGTTGAGCATGTTTGTTAGTTTAACTAAAGCAAAACAAAATAAAGGATGAACCAAGGTATTTTAAATTTTCAAATGTTTAAATATTGTCATTTTGTTTCAGGTTGAATAGGTATACTTTAATTTGTTCTTTATTTTCAGAATTGTTACACCGATGAATGAGTCGGATCATTCTGCAATACCCTGTAGTTGTACTCTCACATCATTAAACAACACAACAGCCTTAATGCCCCTCGTGAGTGTGCATTAAGGTACCTGCAGTAGATGATAGCAGGCCACCTAGTACAGCATCTGGACTAAATACTGGGGTGAACTTTAGAATTACTGCTCTAATGAAAAAATCCTTTGTACTTAGAAAAGTCTACAAAAAATGCATTATTTATTGAATAAAGAAATAAATGACAAGCTTTAATTAACAAAATAAAATTGATTTACTCAATAACAGATTTGCAGCAGTCATGGTCGAGTGCCACAGCTCAGAAAATGCTCACTTTGAGGAAAGAAAATAGAGAAGAGCCAGCTTTAATCTTACGAGTCTCACATTTACACCTCTATATCAGCTTAGTTTAACTTAGCAAAAAAATGCCTACCAAATTGCAAACAAATTTAGAAAACTATTCTTATGCTTAGAACTCAAAGGGCCAGTTTTAATACAAATGCATGCAGAGCTGCACTTGTAAGAAAAGCAAAGGAATCATGAGACATCCAGTAACTACTTAAAAATAGTGCATAACTATTCTGATGAACTCGAATGTAAAAGGAGAGTAATACTAGAGGTATACATACGAATAGATGGAAGAAAAAAAATGAGTCATACTTCGTGCTAGGTTTACAGTGCAAATATATAAAAAATACTAAATGAACTATTGTTTTGTGCCCAAAATAATGGCTTAAATGAAGCAAAACATAACATCCCATTAGAACAGCCACAACTACAACATAGCTTTAGATAAATTTCAGGGTACAGCTTGAGCAATGCCATTAACTTACTGACAAGCCGAGCAGGTCCAGCGGTCAGAGTGCTGGATGCACGAGAAATGACTGTGCAGTTCAAACTGTGACTTGTCCCTCCCTGCAGCTCTGCCACAGTTCCCAAGCGCAGGACTTGAGAGCTGCACAAATAATTTAAATGAACATGGCATACTTCATCAACTTCAAAAATTAAAATAACACACACATGTACAGCACATTTCACCTTTCAAAATTATTACTCCAGTACAAACTAGATATTTTTCAACAGATTTGAGTATGAAATATGATTACATTATTATCTAATGAAGAATACAATATATAAAAAAAAATTTAGACTCCATATTTAATGGACTTCAGTAACTTCTGAAATACTGATTAAGCTTAGACCAATCATAAAAGCAAACAAGCTAAACTAAATAAGAATATTAAGAATGTGTAAGTTATAATCTTAAGTACAAACTTTTTAAATGTTTACTAAAAAATTTCAAATAATTAAACTATTGCAACACATTGTGATCAAGATTACCAACACTATTGCTAATATCAAAACTTTAGAGCACAATCTCATAAAATATCCCTGAGGTTAAGATATTGCCAACACATTTACACTAATTGCCAGCTGGGTCATGACTGTTGGCAAATCAGAATACCCCTTTTTTCTTGCTCCATGCAAATAATTTGCCTCCCAGAGACATGGGTACTTACCTCCTTTGCTCATAATTATGGTTGAGTACAATCTGCTTTGCTGTACATTAAAATAAACAAAATAAAATTCATTCATAAGCAGTTGAAATAGATCTGTTCTCACTGACTTACTTGGATTTTTTATACGACTTTAAATTTTTCTGCAATAAAACCACTGATTTCAAAGTATTTGCTACAGCACACATTTTAATTCAGCCGTTATACTACAGTATCTATTTGTGAAATACTTGGCTAATTAATCGATGGTTATTGCAATTTTTTTATGTTTGACTCAACTTGGTCAAGTTTCAATTTTGCTCTTAAACCATGAAGATATTGAAAAGAACTGACTTCAAAAATAGTCTTGTAGAAATTCTGCTCTCTTATCACCACTTTAATGAGCTAATAAAACTTAAAATTCATACTGAATGATTAAATAATGAGTATACATGTAAATATATGCCTAATAATTTTTCAGTTAAAATACACTTGAGTTTGTATAAATACAGGGTGTTAGAGAAACAGAGGCACAAAATTTCACACTTACTAGAAAGTGGCAGAATAAATACTTTTGCTTTGACGAGGCCTTGCAAAATAAAGTTCGGTTTATAAAATATTTAATGAAGCATTTAGACTGACAAGTTCTAGATTGTTCCAGATCATGTAGCAAAGTAACTTCTCGCTCACCTATCTGTCACTGTTCATTCTCTATAGTGAAACAACACTGGCAACAAGAACTGCTTAAAAAACGCAGAAATGGAAGATATGCCCCTTGTTTATGGTGCTGTCAATGGTAATGCCAGACAGGCAGCCAGGCTATACCAATAGAAATTCCCAAACGATTACATGACTGGTAATAGAATGTTTTCATACTTACACCTAAGGCTACATGACAAAGGGAGTTCTGAAACAACTCAAAGAGATGCTGGCCATCAGAGGTGTTTAGATGTTGAAGAAGCAGTGCTAGATTATTTTTACTATAATCCGAGAGCTAGCACATGTGTAGCTAGAGCAGCTCTCAGAACAGAACCATTGGAGAGTTTGGAGTGTATTGAATCAAAACAATTACCCCTTATATTACTTTCAAAGAGTTCAACATTGAACCTAAAAGATTGCGAGTTTGTACTGTTTTCAAATGGAGCAACTTTCACCCATTCTGGTGTTTCAATTTACATAGCAACCATGAATGGCAAATGAAAAACTCTGATATTGTGCATGAACATGCAACAAAGATGCAGTGTAAAGGTTTAGGCTGGCATCTTGCATAACTTCATTATTGGACCTTACAATATGCCATCACCTTTTAACAAGAATAATAACAAAATTTCCTTCGAAAACGTAGTTCCTAAGGGATTCAAAAATGTATCATTAGCTGTACAAAGAAAAATGTGGTTCCAGCAAGATGCGTCTCTAGCACATTTTCATTATAATGTCTGAAATTCCCTCAATGTTCAATTCCCCCCATAGATGAATTGGTTGAAATGCTCCTGTTACTTGGCTGCTGAAATTTACCGACATGACTCCACTCAAATATTTTATTTCGGGGACGCATGAATTGCCTTTTTTATTCAACACTTAATAGAGGAAGATCTTGTGGCAAGATCTGGCAATATTTCTGAAATGCCAAGCCTTTTCCACAATATCTGGCAGTCCTCATGTCAAAGATATCACAAGTGCATCAATGTGGGTGGTGAAAACTTTGAAAAATTTCTTTAAAATACATGTATAATGAATTATTTGAGGGCAATTTTGTTTTTCAAACATTAAAGAGCTAATACCTCAAAAAACAATTAGTTTCTAAATTTTCATGGAGAAAAAAAGAAAAAGCATTTAGATTGTCACTTTCTGGTAGGTGCGAAATTTTGTACCTCTTTTCCTTAACATCCTGTTTATGTATATAAACATATACATCATATAGAGTTCATTTGCCCCCAAGCGCAAAAATCATGTCAAGTTTGACAAATATACTTCAGCAAAAAATCTCGTTCTTGATCCATCAAAGCTATGTATTTAATTTCAAATATAATAGCAGTTGCTTGACAACATTTAATAGCCTAGACTCACTATGATGTAGGCATACATACCTGGCTAGTTAAAGTAGTTGGTGCTGCAGATTTCTTAGCTGAATTTTTTTCTTCAGATGGCTTGGAATAAGAGAATCCCACAGATGGTACCAATAAATCAGCACAGAGCTTTTCTCTCCAATTTTCTGAGTCAACACCAGAAGCTTTGTCAAGGTGTGTTTTTGGGTTGATAGAAGGAGGTATCTGAGAAGATTTTGGAGGATTCCAGACCAAGAGAGGAGAATTTAGAGAAGATTCTTGAAATGGTTTATCAAATGAACAAGTGGAAGATCTGAAACCAGGGAACAAATCTTCTACAAGAGGATTTGATGTGAACAATGGAGAGGTTGACAATAAATTTGTCTCATCACACAAGGAAAGTTTGTTCAGCTTGTTCTCATCAAGTTGATCTGGAATGCCTAAGCTGTCATCAGAAAAGCTGGTGTCTAACCCACTATAAGAAGATTTCAAATAGTGAGACTTGTTCCTAAAAGCACTATTTCTTTTCCTGACCTTAGGTCTTACTGAAAGTTCGGTTTTTGCAATGGCTTTTATCTCAGGCTCTTGCTCCAATGGCAGGTCATGAGAATCAACAGCAGCATCAGAGTCACTTGTTATGCTACTCTCCCAGTCAGTGTCTGCATTTGTACCACTGCTTGAGATGCTGTGCACTAGATCAGAGTAGCTGATTTTAGGTCTCACAGATATGTCATAAATGTCAGCACCTTGTGTAATATGCAAATCATAATCAATATCACAGTTAGAAGTGCCACCAGGAATCTTATTATGAGTAGAATGAAGATCAGTAATTGCACTGTCAGATGTCTTTGGAAGCTCTTGATCACAATGCACTTGACTATGAGAAAAATTACACTCACTATTTAATCTGATTTCCTGATGATCACTCAAATCCCCAGCCTGCCCAGGGGATAATTTTACAGGTTCTTCACAGAGTTTATATTGACTAAAGGCTGAAAGCTCTTCAGTAGGTAATACTTTTTCACAAACACCTACTTGAGTCACAAGTTCACAGTCATTTTTGTTGGCAATGCTACTACAACGTTTAGGAGGAACAGGGGGTTTATCATCCGAGTTATCCTCAAGTTCAGAGGCAGATGCATAAACATCAACAGCAGTCAGAGAAGGACAACCCACACTCTTTGCCACATCATCAATGTTAGAACATAAAGGACTGTCACTTTTCCTTACAAAGGCTTGAATAGGCTGCTTTAGATAATCAAACTTCCAATTATTAGCTATCTTTTGATAGATTTTGCTGCACACAATGCTGCTGTTTCTCACTGGGGGAGGAGGGGGTGGACTATCATCATCTGCCCTACCAGATGCCACAGGGTTATTTGCTAATGTTCCATTTTCCTGGTACTTATCATTAGTAACAGATAAGTTGGCAGCAGCACTGCATTTTTCTGGCTTTAATACAGCATATACAGGCTGTGAAGATTTTTCTGCATGAATATCTTTAGCCTTATGACCAGAGAAAGCAAGAATGGCAGACTTATTTTTATTTGCTCTTGAGGCAGAATAAAGCTCTTGGCTATTTGCAGGCAAATCAGGATCAACAAAAGTAGAATGACTGGAAGAATGCAGCAAAGGTTGCTTAGTCTTTATCACAGAACATTGCTGGATATTGCTTGAAAAGAAGCTGCCAGTGCTGTCACTCTTGGGAATGTGTGCAGCAAAATATGGCTGGATGTATGTCAAGTCTTTTTCAAATACCTTGTCTTGAGTACTTTTTAGAGCAGAGGGGTCTGAAATTTGAGGTTTCAAACGTTTTGACTTCTTGTTAACACGACTGTAGATAGGAAATTCTCCAGGATTAGGCTTGATGTACTTCTCATCCGCTAGTTTGGCCTCCGTTTGTTTGTTTCTGTCCATACCATCACCATCATCAGGCTCCCTGCAAAAATAAAGGAATGAAAAATCAAATTTTAACTAACACAAAAAATTGTTTTGAAAATTAAATTAGCACGCAATGTCATAAATGCTTTAGGTACAGCAACAATCCTAAAAAATTTAGCTTGAAATGAGAACAACAACATCTACACAAGTCTTTGGAGAAAGTAGTAGTTGGTACATGACAGCATCTGCCACTAATTCACACAATGGATGAAGCATATCTCAAGTATTAGTAGTAGTAAGGATAGCATCATTTCAGTAACTCTGACCATCTCACACTTAAAGAGTAGGGACTTTGAAGTATGAACTTGGGAGAATCTAAGGGGAATCTAAGCATAAGGTGTGTTCCCACAAAAAATCCTCTGCACATAAAAATAGCATGTTAAGAATCAAGAGGAAACAAAGGTAAAGAATAATCAGCATTATCCCACACAGTGATCCCACATTATCCTCTCTGCATAGCAATAGCAAAATAGAAAAGAAGAGGAATAAAAAGTCAAAATGAAGAACAATAACAAAAGAAGGCATGAAAATAGAAAGACATAAAGTAGGCACAAAAGAGAGAAGTCCCAAAGACCTAGCTAGAGCTTAAGTAATCTAACAGCATCTCTCTATAGATACCAGTCCCCATAACATAGGATAGACAAACCATACATAAACCTACTACTGGTGGCCTACCCTATGCCCCAAAGAAAGAAAACACAATAATAATTAATACCATTTTGTGTCCATGTTTTAATAGTCTTGTCACTTGTCCCTTCAAGGTTCTAATACAAAACATTCATTCAACTTGATAATACATAAACATAAAGCCTGTAAATGCACTTGACAAGTTGACACTTATCACACCTTACTTACAGATGCTTCAATTTTAAATAAAAGCTAGATTTTGTAATTCTCATCCTTCAGTGATATTGTGGTATTCAAACCACAAACAATTCCGTATTGACAAAAAGCACAATGAAGGCACATTAAACAAGTTGAAATAATTTAAATAGATCACAACTGAACCTAACTTGGAGCAAACAGTACAAGTTTAGACCATGGTACTAAATTTATTAATAAAATGTGCTCATACAAGTATCTCCAGTTGACAGGCAAAAATATTTACATTAGATTGCTAAAGCACTAATAAATTCATAGGGAACTTTTGTGAGTTGATAAAATTAAAATGAATATATTGTTCAATTGAAAATTAATGCAGTACATATAAAATTCTTTTTCATTGATGCTACCTAAAAATAGGATGCCTGCATTGAATAGATCAAACATTTGATAACCAACTCAGATTTTAACAGCTTACAAAGAGACTAGAAGTATATTAGGGTAATATTTGCTTCAATGCGGCCAACTGCCCAGAACATCATATTCATTTTCAGCCTTCATTTTGGGGTCATTGATAGAATTTTTTCAAGTGGTGGACATCTATTTTCATAAGGTTTGAGACATGGAAAATTATGAAAAATTACTTTATGTAATATAACCTATCTTCTACTCTTATGCTTCCTTCTGGTTATGTTAGACTTATTATAGGGTTATGTAAAGTTAAATTAGGGTTATGTTAGGACTACATCAGAGCTATGCTAAACCCATTTGGGCTATGTTAAGGTTATCTTATGGCCATGTAAGGGTCATGTTAAGGTCATGTTAAGGTCATGTAAGGATCATGTAAGGATCATGTAAGGGTCATGTAAGGGTCATGTTAGGGTCATGTTAGGGTCATGTTAGGGTCATGTTAGGGTNGTTAGGGTATGTTAGGGTATGTTAGGGTATGTTAGGGTATGTTTGGGTATGTTTGGCTATGTTAGGGTATGTTAGGTCATGTTAAGTCATGTTAGGGTCACATTTGTGTCATGTTAAGGTCAAGTTAGGGTTAAATTAGAGTAACATTAGATTAAAATAAGCTGGTTACCATAAGTTTGTTTCATTTATTGATCACAATGTAGTGTGATAATACTAGTAGTCAGAATGTCTGAAAATGGCACAAATTTAAGTAGAATTTTCATCTTTCTTTTGTATAAGTATCAAAGCACTTAGAGTACCTTTCAACACAACTTTTTCAATGCTCTAGAACCTCAAGTAAATAGGTTTTAGCCAGTAAAATTTTTTTTTATATCTAATGACATTAAAATATAAGCTATATAATAAATAGGACACTCTACAGAATTGATGACAGTAAGTAAATATGAACCAGATATTTTATTCTACAAGAGAAATTTTGGAATGCAATAAAAATTTACATATGGAATTGATACTACATGTGCAATTATTCTTAGCATTGTAATAGTTATAAAAACTAATATTCCATTTGTAATACACTTTCCTATAGTAACAGAAACAGGTTAGTTCCTAACCATGTTCATTGTAGAATTGTTTGTAATTTTTCACATGGATGTTAACTGATTTGATCTATCTCACAATTATATATTATTCAATGAACACTTAAAGCTGATGTTTAGTAAATAATATTAATCAATACAAATCTGTATCAACCTATCCAACTACCTAGAACCCATAATTTATATAGAAAACTACTGAGATTCCTTAATTTTTAAAAGCTTGAAACATTTAGATTATTAGTTGAGTCATACAAAGTTCATTACCTCATTTTCAAGAAGGTATAATATAATATTTACCTCAACAAAGCAGGATACAATGATTGCATCATTAAATTCCATGTTATCACTGAATAAGCATTTAATTTAAAAGTACAAAGAATATTTAACTTTAAAGATTGATCAAATTTAAATAACATCCGCACATTGCCTCACACTCACTGGCTCCATCTGAAGTACTCAAACTTGAAAGCAAGGCCACAGTCAAAGCCTTCAAGCTGATCTAGAAACTTTTTAAACCAATCACACAGCATACAAAAGGTGACTCTCTCACACTTATTGTCTACTGAGAGGTGAACACGATCTGTGAAGAACGTTCTTACGAGATTACATTTGGCGATTTCATGCACGAACTAAGGAGGGTTATCATTATGGAAGTCAGCATGTCATAAAACAAACCCTCATGCTTGAGGGTCAATACAATGTATGCTACTTAGCAATATATGGTTGCTTATTCTATGACTGCATCAAAAATTCCTTTGATGCATTTATAATATCAAGAATACACTTTTTGTCAAGCCCGTTTTTGTGATAAAGTGATAAAAAAGAGATGTCAATCGCAATTTTCACTTTTCTATATTGCGGAAATTCCGCTTCACACAGAAAGTGGACTCCTAAATCGGTTCATTAAAACTTGATTATTGTAAATTACCTCTAAACATGGTCAAAACTTAATTTGTGAGAAGTAAATAGATGATTTAGCATATTATTAAAAATAATTAAACTGGTCAGCAATTAGCATAGTTTTACAATTTTTGCTTGTGCAGCTTTAACGATAAATTTGTACTGTGCTACGTACGAGTATAAGAATGTAGCAAAAGTTCTGAACAATTTTCTGAACAGAGTTCTAAACAAAGTAGGAAATATCTAAAAAACAGCAAGCAATACATATTTTAGTTTTCAATATATACCCATTTCTTTTCAGCGACATGTTCTTTTATACGGATTAGCTTTTTTATACCTATTTCATAGAATAAGCTTCAATTTGAAAAAGAAATTAACTTCATTTCAATCTTTTTTCCCGAAGTGAGCCTTTGACAATCAGAGTGATTATTAAAGCTCATTGAAATACATTATTCTGATTGGAAAAGATTTGGAAAATAAGGTGAGCGATACAGCTTTTCCCAACCAATGAGATTCGCAGTCACTCCTGTAGTACGAAATCTGTAGTTATTAAAGTGTAGAATCACTCCTTTCATATAAGAGAGAAAACGATTGGAAAATGAAATTGAATGAAGATTTTAAGTCAAATTTAATTCTAATGTTTAACTTGCTATATTTCCGTTCTGAAATTCATCGAATAAAACATGTCTTTTATAATCTTTACTTAGTCTCTATGTAAAATACAATTCATCTAACTAGCTTATGAGTGAGAAAACCTTAGTCTTAAAATGAAGTGCAGAAATATTGAGTTTCGATAAAATTCTTTACTTAAAATATAGCTTTCCAGTGATACCTACACTCATCATCAATATCTGAGAAAAGAAAATAAGAATATAGACACAGATTTACAGATGAGTGGGATGCAATATTCCTAAAATACTATACGAAAAATAAAAACGAGCTTATTTCGAGCTGTATAGCATACAAACATTCTGGAAACTTAGTTAATATTTCGAATGTGGTTAATAAGTGCTGTCGCTCAAGAAAGGTCTGTGCCTGTAAATCAAAATGCATTCTTAAGTTCTTAAATCATGGGAGATGTGCATGCTAAAATTTTGAAATTTTTCTTTGATAGGAGACAGTTTGAATTAAGAGCATGATCGCACATATTAGGAGAGGACGCGCTGAAGATCCTCCAGTTCAAGGAGAGATTATTTTAGTTGTGTAACGTGCCTGTGCAGGCGACGCGTAATCTTCCCACAATGGCTAGCGTTTCACGGCACAAACGAATACGATTACTCTACGTTAATGTGAGCACGGCCGGGGATACGATCCGTAGTATGGAATATACTGCCTATAATAAAATTGTTTCAGAAAATAAACCGTATATCTTCTTGTCAATTAAAGGGAATTATCAATGTTTTAATCGTAGTCTTAATCAAGTTGTTCAGGTTCAGTCTAATGCTAATGTGTGGAATTGACTAATATAAGAGTATTTTAAGAACCGTAGCATAAAAGGAAGGACTAGTAAATTTAGAGTTTACATTTTTCTGTTGTATTTTTCGATTAACGACCCTGGGAAGCCATTATTGCTAAAATATTCACGTCAGAACTCTCATTCAGTGGTAAAAAAATTCAGTTAGAACACAGTTTAAAAGCACGATCTACCAAACATTGAATGAGACTAATCTTATACTCGTATTTCAATTGCACTTGTATATTTCAACCCTAGTTTCGTGAAAGTACGCTTCGGAAGATACCCGTAGAATAATTATTTCTATCTTTTTCGACAACAACGTCTATAGACAGTAATTTTGAATTATCCTCAACTTCGTAGATAAATTGTACAGAGGCGTACTTGGAACTCAGATCGTTTAAAAAATTTGTAACATGTGATCTGGAGCGACAGAGTAAAAGCGTATCATCTACATTAGACCTATTTAAAACTCGTTTGAATTCTACCGGACAATTTGGCAACCAAAATTGCTTCACAGTAAGTTGAGAAAATGTCAGTTAAGACAAGGGAAACCCACCCACTCATGGGAACGCCGTTTACGTGTTTATTCAATTTACTATCGAAAGAGAATAAATTTTTCTTATAGAAAGTTTGGTGAAAGAACGTTTAAGAAGCTTTTAAATGTGAGGCTATCAAATCTCTTGAACGAAGGGAATCGGTGACGAATTAGTTTTCTAGTAAGAAATCAATTGTCTGTACAATAGAAATGTTGTTAAACGACACGATGTCAAAACTTGTCTTAACATAACCATTATTGCGTTTATTCTGAAATTTGCTCGTGCAAGAAAAAGAATCCTTAACAATGCATTGGTTTAGCGTGACAGATTTCAAAAGTGAAATCAAGTATGTACTTCGAAAGCTCACAAAGACAGGACCCATAGCATTTAGGATAGAGCCCTATGGAATATTAGGTTTATGTACCTTGGGAAGACTACGCATGATGCTAGATCGTGAGCCGGCGGCCCGAAGTGCATTGCCAAATTCTTTACAAATAGTAGGTATGTTGCAGCGTACATCAATGAATCTGTTTACTTCATCTTCGTATTTAACAACAATTTTCAACAGATCCATGCGGCAGGAGAAGAATTTAGTGGCATCGCTAGGAGTGACGTACATTTTTCTACATTAGACGCGCTATTCATAAGAACACTTCCTTGCCCTTCATCAGGCTCCAAAAATATTTGATACTATAGAATGGAAGCTCGTTTTTATTATGTGTATTGTATTTTAAAAGAATACTGCATTCAACTTGTATGTAAATAGATGTCTATATTCTTTTCTTTTTCTTTCTCAGATACAGATAATGAGTGAAGTTATCACTCGAAAGCTCTAAAAAATTCAGGATTTTTTTATTGGAAATCGATATTTCTATCTGCCTTTTTTCATTTGGTCTCCATATTTCGGCCTATAACATTAATTTGTAAGCAAAATTGTTAGACTCTGAAAGAAAAAAGAAAATAAAGTTTTATTAATATCGATGAGAAAAAATATAACAACATAAGCTAAATTTATCGAATCATGTTTCAGAGTTAACGTTTCACAAATGTTCAGAATTTTCGATAGAACCTGATATCTTATAAGTAAAAAAGATATTTTCTCGTTAGATACAGTCAGGGTAGTCGTTGACTGCTCTCAAAACTGCAAAGAGCCCTTCACACGATCAGACAATGTCTGCAGACAGTATTAGAAGATAGCCAAATATGAGCTAACCCTGTTCTCATCGCTATAGTCAGATCTTAACAGAGACCTGGGCTTAACAAGTCTTCTATGTACATACGTGTTCACGCGCAGTAGATTACGCAAATCAGCATGGAAACTAACTGTCCTGAACCTCAACTTGAACCTGATGTGAAGGCCATCCAAACTGTAGGAGGCCTTAATTTCGGCTTATAAATTCTCGCAACCAATCAAAAACCATAAAAATACATTCAAATTCCTTCTCGAAGGAAGGTAACGCTTGCGTCAGTGGTTGTCCATTTTCCCACCCTATCACTGTAAGAAACCCAGATTGTGAGCAAGGTTATCATCGGAATGTCTTGTACATAGGCAGGCAGGTAGTTGCCTACTGTTATCATCATGATGACTTGTGCAGTTCTAGGTGTTCGTGGCCACCCGTCGCAGCCTCGTCCAGAAGTTCTCTTTCAGGGGCCACGGTCGTCTAAGTGAACCAATATCTCTCGTACTTTATTGTTTAACTCTTTTTATTGCACTTGTCATTGCTCTGCAGCACATGTGATGGTGAAAGCCAGGTCTACGAGTCGTGAAAATTAGCTATAAATTTAAACTCGATGGCCGGTGATAAATAATTGATCTGGCAAAGTGAATAATGTATATTTTTTCCATCTTATCATACACACGAGCAACTCGACAGCTCTATAGTACAACCTGAAGTGGATAAGAGAATAAATCAAGTCGAGCAATCAGCTCTCGTCTCCCCGTTTAGTAATAGAACAGGGATCATGTCTTCATTTGTACGCCATTTCACGAGGTGAAGGAATACTTCGCACAAAAATGGCAAGACGATCCTCCAGGTGGGCTTCGGGTCACACGACAACGTAATGATACACACAGCGGCCACAAATATTATTTGAACTCTTGTATTATTCTTTATTATATATGAATAAATCTTTTAATATGCTACTTTTCTTCGCGATGCTTGCTCCAAAAGTTTCAAAGGCATTCTGTAATAAAACTCAAAATGCGAGTTTTTGAAAGAATTTATTAAAAAAAATAATGAGCAATAAGTCCTGTTTATATTTATTCTCAACCATCTGAATAACATACATCAGCCTTTTCAAAGCATTTATTTTCAATAATTCAGATCACTCGCCTTTTACAATTTCCTCCAGTTCTTCAATATTCTTGGGTTTCATGGTGTTGATATTTTTCGTTTAAAAAACACAAATCTTTGGTCGGATTGAGATCTGGGCTTTGGCTTGGCCACTTCAAAACATTAACTGGATTGTCTTCCAACTATTTCTTAATAGATTTTGCAATATACTTGGACTCATTATCATGTCGAAGGACCATATCAGGTTCAACATCAGAAGCGTCGGCAGCCTTTTCAAATTTCACTAGGAATTTGACAAATTGGTCTTGTTTCATGATTCCTTCAACATTCACAATGCGTCCAGTTTCATTAACCGATAAACATGTCCAAAATATATGACCCCCACCACCGTCTTTCACCATTGGAACGGTGTTTTTCAGTTCAAATGACGAAGACACAGAGAACCCAGTTTGAGTGTTTTTCAGTTCAGAAGAAACGTCCTTGTGACCGAAAAGTTCCATCTTAAGGCCCGTCCACACTATCAATCTTTGGAGCGAATTTGGTGTTCGCAAACTCTCCGCGAACACGAAAACATAGCGCGGGCTCGCAGATTTCGGTGTGTTTGTGTTTTCGATCATGTTGGAAATCACGAACACAAACTTTCGTAGAAACAGCTAAGGCTAGACGTTACCGGACCTCGCTGTAAGAAGAGGTATTTTCTTGGGTCTACATCCTCTCAGTCATTCCTTATTAAGTGTTTTTTGAAGTGTTGATCTCGAAATTTCGATTCCCTTCATACTGAGGTTCTGCAAGAACACTGCCTGTGATTTTCGAGTTTTTATTCACTTCTCGCTCTACTTGTCTGGCCGATTGAGGTGAGAGCTTCTCCTTTCTTCCTCGTCTGGTTAGGTTTAGGATGGTGTTAAACTTTTTGTACCTCTGTATAATACTTTGAACAGTTGATAAAGGGACTTCAAATTACTTCGAAATTGATTTATAGCCACTGTAGTTCTTGGGAACATCGACTAGTTTCAGTCTTAACTCAAAACTGACCTCCTTATGATATCTGAACTGTGGCTAAAGATGAAATGAGGTATTTCACTTATATTAATGTTTAGTAAACTAATTAGAATACTCTAGAATAGCCTAGAATATCGATATTGTTAAATTATATTCACACATTAATTCAATAGCATTATTTTGTTACACTACGGGTGTTTTACTGCAGCTTATTGGGATGGGTACAAATAAACATAAACATCGTTCATTTGTTACTATTGCTCATTATTTTTTTTTAATAAATTCTTTGACAAGCTCTCATTTTGCGATTTTTCCAGAACACCTTCGAAACTTTTGATGTAAGTATCGCTAAGAAAAGTAGCCTATATATACCTCCACATAACTTCGTATATTACTAATAGGCGTAATGTTACAAATATGCACCAACACGTTCTGGTACATTTCTAGGCCACAGAGAAGTGGTACATTGGTACACAGAGAACCCACAACGCATGTCAAATAAAGCAGTTATAGTGTACGGCAATGTGAACTTCATGTATGTCACGGTCTACTGTCGCGAGCAGGCTATGGGGACTAGCGCTCCACAGGGGAGCGCTGCTAGGCTACCTCAGCTTTAGATAGGCCTTCGGGACTTCTAACTTTCGTGCCCATTTGCTTCTTTTCGTTTTCATTCCTTCTTCGCTATTTATTATTTGTCTTTTCTGCCTCTTCCTTCTTAACTTGCTGTTTCTATGCGCAGGGTATCTTGTGTGGGAACGCACCTTGTGCATAGATTCCTCGTTCTCCTTCGTCCATATTAAATGGTCCCTACTCTTTCGGTGCGAGATAGTCTGAGTTTCTGAAGCGCTGCTATCACTACTACTACTACTCCTACTACTACTATCACGAGCAGCGTAGATGCAGTGAACTAAAATTGGCAACCGGCAACCTTTAAGAAGAATGACCAACATTTCATCACACGTAGTCAACGTGTTTAACTTCATTTGTATTTTCATTGATCTAAGATCACAGATGCCAAATATAAGTTTTTAGCAGCTCAACACCACCATCAGCTCCAGCACTGTGATGTTCTCCCAGCTCTTTGCCTTCGGCCTGCTGTGTGCCGCTCATGGTGAGAAGGGGGAATGTTCTGGTACTAATTGTGACCTGCACTGTATACTCAAATGGCTTACTGCCGCACTTGTTTTTATTGTCGTTTAGGAACGAGAGAATGTTGGCCAAGGGAGAATACATGTATTCTTTGAGTTTTTTTATCGGCACTAAATGAGAATTAAAAGCTGAAAATATGAATTGCAAGCTCTTCACAATCTATCATCACAAGTTGCCAGGGAGAATTTCTAAAACGAAGGAAGAGATATTGATTTAAAATATTCGAGAGCGGCCGGTTTCCATAGTATATTTGACAGACTAGCCTCAACAATAACACAATATATCTTCTGATACCATTACTGTCACCAGCGATACCAGATACCCAACAGAGAAATCCAATTTTAAAGTATATCATAATCTCCTTTAAATATGAGTATGCTTTCAAGAAGTACAACTGCAGACTTTCGGTCTTATTCCCCCCTGTGTCATGGGGTCATCCATTATCTTATTCTTTTACAGGCTCTCGAATTTCATCCCACTCTTTATTGAGATCCGCCTTTCAGCACAGAAACGGTCAGACTTTATTCCAACGACTCACTGGATATAAATGTTCTCAATTATCCTCTACATTTGAGAGCAGGATGAGGTTAATTTCTTTTATCTTAATTGGACCCGTTCTTCAAAGCCTCATGCCTTCCCCTGATAGGCCTCATGCATTTTACGTATCTTGAACTTACCCTTCCCATGCCTCATGCCTCCTCCTGCCGTGCCTGGTGCGTTCTATCTTGAACCTTCCCTTCCCATGCCTCCCCCTGATGTGTCTGGTGCGTTCTATCTTGAACCTTCCCTTCCCATGCCTCCCTTTGCTGTGTCTGGTGCGTTCTATCTTGAACCTTGTTTTCCCAGGCCTCCCCCTGCTGTGTCTGGTGCGTTCTATCTTGAACCTTCCCTTCCCAGGCCTCCCCCTGCTGTGTCTGGTGCGTCCTATCTTGAACCTTTCCTTCCCAGGCCTATTGCCTCCCCCTGATGTGCCGGGCGCCTTCAGCGTCCTGGACCCTTACCTCTACGAAGGCGGCAACTTCTGCACCGTGGACAGCGGGTGAGTGCTGTGCCTTTCGTGGGGTCACCTCTGTGAGGTGAGCCTCTATGAGGTAACCGCGTGTGAGGACACCTTTTTTCGGTCACCTCATGGGATGAGGTCTTTGTTTAGTTACATTCTGTTACCGCATGTGTTTCCGTTAGTAACAGCCATCGCACCCTATCATGAATTATAAAGCATTTCAAACAAATATATCGTGATATCAAATTGACTGGAATGAGGTCTCCTATTTTCTTTCCTTCCGTTTACAGATGCCTAATGTTGACCAACTCTACGGGTACGTCTGGCACGGACGGCATAGGCGCCTTCGTAGGGGTGGTTAACACCTACACAACCGAGCAGGGCACCCGCATGATCACCCTCGCCAGGGCCTACGAAGACTCTGACATTACTGTCTTCGAGACCATTTTTCCTGATGGGGTGGAGGGTGAGCAGAGAGTCCTAATCACATTTCGTCCGTGTAGGTTTGATTATAAATTATTGATTGTCTTGTAGTGAAGAGGTCCAAGGTTTTGTTCCCGGTGTACGACAAGTGACTTCTCAGATAGTACCGGATTGGTTCCTTTGGGGAAAGGAAAATTGAACCACACATTCCTTACTGCGCTCTAGTGCCCGGTCAGTAATTATTACTCTTTTAAAAACTAATATGTTCGCTATATATCAACCTCATTCGAAGACACTATTTCTTTTCGCCTTTCTCATATAAACAAAACATCATAATCGCTTATAAATATTTCTCTGAACGAATTAGCACATATGTGTACGATAAGAAGTACACTAAGAATAAACATGAGGCACACAATGATGAGACTGCACTTCCCAACACAGGCTGCACCACGGGACTCAAGGACACTGTGTGTACTGGGTACCCAGTCCTGAACCTTGTCGACAGTGACGTCGACGTGGGTCTCCGTTACGTCACGCCGGGTGACAGCATGCTGGGGTGGAACATCTTCTCCCAGGGGAAGTGAGCCTTTATTCCTTCCGCATCAGTTTGCAACACTTTAATATATCGTTACATCTATAATACTCGTGTATAAAGTGCGCCACACTTTAATATATCGTTACATCTATAATACTCGTGTATAAAGTGCGCTACACTTTAATGTCTCATTACATCTATAATACTCGTGTATAAAGTGCGCTACACTTTAATGTCTCATTACATCTATAATACTCGTGTATAAAGTGCGCTACACTTTAATGTCTCATTACATCTATAATACTCGTGTATAAAGTGCGCTACACTTTAATGTCTCATTACATCTATAATACTCGTGTATAAAGTGCGCTACACTTTAATGTCTCATTACATCTATAATACTCGTGTATAAAGTGCGCTACACTTTAATGTCTCATTACTTCTACATCACTTGTACGTACAGCTTGTATGACTTGGGCATGACTGTGTGTATCCTTTGTACTGTACGTTACTATCTGCATTATTTCTATGTACACCATTATGTGAATTACTTTTGCGTCACAGCTTGTATCATGTCTGCATCGCAATGTGCAGGGTATATTATGTATACATAACTCTAGTGGAATGCATTATTTATTAGTGAAAATAATTGAAGCTTCAAGTGATGGGAGCACTTTCAAATTAACACGTCACGTCAAAATTTAATGAATATATTTCCTTATTGTGTGTGAGATTGTTTAATAAACAGGTGGAGTGTCATTAAGTCCGTTATAAAAAACTTATGATAACAAAACATGATGGAATTTATGTGCACTAAGTATACCTCAAAAAATGTATTACATTTACATGCACGGTAGCCTAGAGCCAGTTCGCATTACTTGAATGGAGACCATACGTACTAGTTTTACTAGTTTGGGTACTAATCAAATTTGTGAAATCATGAATTTAAATTCTAGGAAAGTTGTCTTTTGAAAAGACGCTCGACGCCCACCAGCCATCATGCATGGTTGAAATCTTGCGATGATTGTTTGGTTCGTGCGAGAGTTTTTTACCACAACTGTACCATGACTGATTTATGCGCGTGAAAATAAAAACTACAACAGATGAAATTGTATAAATCCTTTAAAGCATCCCTAAAAGGATGTAAATTGTCCGCGTGGATAGCTGTCGAATGTCAGTTGCTCCCTTGCACCTCTGACGTCACTCCCTCTCACGCAACCCCAGTTTCTGGTCGTCCTACGGCCAGTTCAGATCCGGCGAGCGTGGGGGCATCGCCGGTTTCATCATCCCAAATTCGTACAGCATCGTGATGTCCCCACTACATCGCCCTATGGCGGTCAACAACTGGCTCGAGGTGCAGGAGACCTACGCCACCCTGCACTACGGGGTGAGGATCTGCACTAAGGGGTGAGGATCTGTACTACGGGGTGAGGATCTGTACTA
>VOMN01142621.1:0-12394 GCA_014899125.1 Orchestia grillus
TTTGGGTCACCGCTTGTTTTAATGGTTTTGAACATAAAGTTTCTCAGCGAAAATCGATACAGGTTGGGCAATTCGAAAACGACAACTACTATCAACCCTTACGCTAATATAATGCTGACAGCTTAGAAAATGGAATTCATTAATATTTTGGCCATGAACAATGATAATAATGGTAACCAATTTAATTAAAGCATCTTTTACGACTTAGTGAGAAGTAAACACCAAAAAATGAAACAATTCTTTGTTTTTTAAGCATTGTAATGTCCTTGCATAACTGTTGCAAGATAGATAAGACTCCGTTTCCTACATTCTCTATGTCCGTGTTCGAGCTGAAACTCACAGAAGAAATAGAAAATTTCAATACGCTATGGTTGACACTGTTGAGCAATTTTTAAACATTGCCAAGGATATCTTTCCAATTGTATGCCTCCTAAATTCACGGCGATGACAAGACGCTCACAACTCCAGACTTCGGTTTAAACAATTTTTAAATCTCTATCTAAGCAACACCCGAGTCATGGAGACTTTTATATCAAAAAGTAGATCTCTTACTACATTTTTAGTTCTTGCCAAATTGTATTTTAGGTATTACTACAGTAATATCACGATAACTTAATTCGTAATAAATAATTGAAGCTTTACTAGTTTCCGCCGCAGGTCGGTATTCAAGTTACGAGCTCTCTAAAATGTTCATGGATGATCGGTTGGCCATGAAATTAACAAGACTGGTTGAAGATCATAACTCTACAGATATGTCACTACGAATATACGCAGACTGAAATTTCAATGAAGTTAATAAAATGATTAGCATCTTCTAGTGGGCATCAGCTTTACAATTTAGTTAACGTGTGTTTTATACAGGGTGACACAAAAAAGAGGGAGGATGTATCACAACCCGGTTCTAAATACAAAACGTACGTATGTATGATACCAAATAAATTTTGAAGATATTTGGTATAGCAAATCTTCAAAATTTATTTGGTATCATACATACGTACATTTGGTATTTAGAACCGGGTTGTGATACATCCTCCCACATTTTTTGTATCACCCTGTACTTGCGATAAAATGTTGTAAATAATTAAAATATTACACTGTGTCAACCTGACGTATAAGTTTATCACAATATGATAGATTTGTGATATAACAACTATTGTCGGCCATAAAAATTTACCGAATCGAAACCTGTGAAAGTTTCGGTTATTTCCGTATACGTTGCACACGAAACTGAAAATTTTGTTCATGCATACGTAAGTCTAGGAAATAGCCGTTTAACGGTGGCACTGACGTGAAGTTACTGCTCAGTTTTCCAACGCTCGAGGATACGACGTCATGTTACCTTGCTCAAGTCAGCGTCAGACCTAGACGCTCGAACTTGGATTCTCATAAAACTGTTTACTTTCTGTTAGTGATCGATTTTAGTCGAAACGGTAACTCGGAGCACGGCCCTTATTTGGTCGCCGGGAGGTCACATTCACTCTACATTGTTCTCAAAAATATCTCTAGTCCTTGTCAATCCATTTCAAGTTTGGTGATGGATACTCACTTCTATTTTTATTGTTTTCTATTTTACTTACAGTATTTTCGACCAAAATAATTGTTATCCTCGCCATGGATGGAAAATTAAAATTAAAATTATAAAAAAAATTAGTTGATTGCTATACTAACATTACTTTCAATATGAATACGTATTATTAAAGCATACTGTGCAGTTTTCTATGATAGCTTAGTAAAATAGTTTTCATGAAGACATAAATGCGCTGATGTTTTTGCAGTTCTTCTGAGAAGAACCTTTATTAATTCCAACACGTTTCAACGTTGGGTTTTCAATGCCGTTCAACTACTGGTGTGGTGAGGGATGTGAGGAATGTGTGGTTTAAACTTCCTTTTCCAAGGGAAGTACTTCGCGGTCTCGTGAAAAGCCCTACCTGAGCCAAGGCTCGAAGCCTGATCCATTCGGCTGTGAGGCCATTACGCTAACCACTACACCATGGAGCCCACTAAATTTTTAAGTCGAAATTTTCAAATCGTATAATTAAACAAAATTTTCAACTTTCAAGAAAATTAGACAAGACATTCGTGAATTCGCCGTGATTGATATAAATTTTGACCTGTGTTTAAAAAATTGGAAAAAATTTATTTCGCGAAATTTAATCGTTCACACATGTTCTCACATATTCTTCGAATGAAGTCCATTTTCCACCAAAAAATAAGATAGTGAAAATATGCAGAACCCTTTTAATTATTTCGAACACCAAGGGACTAGTTTTTAATATTTTTAGAACATCTTGAATATCTAACTCAAAGGTTATTCTCGTGTACGACTTTTTTAAAATAGTAATATGAAATAATTGCTCTCTGCTTGGCGTAATAGTATTGTTATTCTTGGATTAAATATTGATTGGAATAAGTACCTCTAAATTTAAAAATAGCATTGTGATCTGGATTGGACAAGATAAGTGCAAATTCTGAAAGTGAACCGGCCACATTTTTTGTTCAAAAGTGACTAGCTACGTAACTGACAAAAGTTCGAGGAAAAATAACGCTGTATTGAAAAAGCTGGCGTGACAAACTTATGAACAGTGTGTAATAATGCACGCAGCTCTGAAATTAACTGAATTTTCATGTAGCAAAGAGTATAAAAAATATACCCTATTATTACTTTGCTTGAGGTATGTACAGTTTACGTTTAACATATACATGACACTTTTAACGCGATAAGATAGTATATTTTGAATGTAAATCTTATCGAGACGATGCAACAACTATAAATAAAATGACACAGTTGGTGAGAAAATCTTGTTCCGCTTATCAGTTAAACAATTCTGCACCCTCAAAAGAGTATCTAAAAACTCTTGAGATGACTTTTTCATTTAGGTGAATTAGTCCAACATCAACTAGTTTTACTTAATATGCGTCAGAGATAGAAAAAACTTCTTGGAAATTCGATCGATATCAAAACACGATCGTTGTCTATTCTTTGAATGAAATAAACTTTATCATTTGTTTAGTGAGCCACACATAGGTTCAGACCGTAATTGAGTTTCCATTGCTGGGCCTGTCACTGCATTCTACACCGGCACCTCTAGACGCGTGGGGTGCAATTCCAGACTTCGAAATTAATCTATAATTTGATAGAGATACTGAAAACAGTGATACAAAACCCTAACAAGAAACCACAGGATGGGACTTTACATTCACCAGTGCATCCTATCTTCCTACTTCCAATTCGAAACTGTAATCTCCGTGTTGATGCGCAATTAATTAATACACACATAAAGTAAAACATCGCAGTAATAAGAGCTTGTAATACCTGTACACTTGAAGTTACCACTCTGTTTGAAAGTTACAACTGGGAAAATATGCTATAAAAAGTTATGCCCATATATTGCTAATAGTAATCTGTACAAACTATTATGATGGTTTAGCAACTAATCGCTCGGCACACGCATCGCAGCAATGCAGGACCATTAC
This sequence comes from Orchestia grillus, assembly GCA_014899125.1. NCBI lineage: Eukaryota > Metazoa > Arthropoda > Malacostraca > Amphipoda > Talitridae > Orchestia > Orchestia grillus. The sequence goes on from VOMN01142621.1 coordinate 3,475, forward strand.
GTCGCACTCACCTTAGCCCGCGAGTACATCCTACCGACTGGCGTGATCGTTCATGCGGTTGTTCGATATCGTACGTTGTCCTGAAGGCACTTAGCAGCGCTTGCTGAACATTACCTGCTGCAATATTCGAGAGATTGCAGTCTCGCTCTGCGGAGATAATTTCTATACTGCAGGCGGCAAAGCAGTCTCTTTGCTGATACTGCACATCTGAAGGCTTAAGAATTAAACTAATGCCTTTTGAAAATAATGCATTTCCTTAACTCAATTAGGTCAACATTTACCTCCCTCTACTTGTGACAGATGTACAAGTGAGTGGGTCTCGTGAAAAGTAGGTAAATTATTAGCATTTCTTTTAAAATCCTAATATTCAAAGTAGATGTCACTACTCAGAGCTAACTGAAATTCAAATACTTTAATGAAACAGATTTTTAAATGTCATTTTATTTTATCGTAAGTTTTGTAAATTCGATTTGTCGAGTCAAAAGTGTTGCGCCCCAAGAAAAAGAAATAATATTCAACGCCCGATGAATGTTATTCACGCGGACTTTAGACGGTAATTCTGAATTAATTACACAAGCTATTCAAAATTGCATTGTGACCCGAAGCGTTCTCTGACATGGTTTAAAAGTATATATGTTTGTCGTTAGGTCTCGTAAAAAGAAAAAATAAAGCCCACTATAAAGATCGACGAAGATATAGGTACAACCCATTTATTTTAAACCTTGATTCGTGTTATGGAGAGCTAGGAGTTATTTTTGAACTCAAAGACCATGTTGAAGCCTCAGAATGAAAAAAGGACGATATCTATTCGATATAATTACACACTAAATTTGAATTTTTGCGTACATATTCATTTTAAGCACTGAAGGAATTAGATGGAAGGAATCCCTAGTACAGATTCACGTGTACGTAATCATTAATAAACGAGACTCTGTTAGAAAAGGCGATCCGTAACAGTATTAAAGAAAATAACATTATTTTTCACGTGAGATTTAACGACATATTTGACCGCATGTTGGCACTCGTTTAGTTATAAGCATTTAATAGTCTTATGTAGCTTACAAGTTAAATGATGATCAATTGCTTTAAAGGAATCGATAAGAATATTGTATGTGTTAAAAATTGTTCTATGTGTACTCACTCTCGCTTCTTAAAAACTTATCAGAGCTACGCATGTGCTGTTGCTGTTATTTTCATAAAAATACTTTAATATAACAGTGAGGTAGTGTTATCTCACCACGTTGTACTCGGAACTAGAACCATAAATTACGTTCAAGGAGATTTCTAGTATGGCAGTTACATGTCCGCTCCGTGAAACCCACATCCGGGGATTTTCTGCTGCTATGACTCACAAAACATGTTGAATTCTACATACTGTCTTCATTATAACTACCAATAAATATCATAGAAAAAGGATGAAAATAAACTTGCTGGACCAGCGCTATATTCGACAATTGTGAATCAGCGAGCGAATGGAAAGAAACTGCGGGAGAATTTGTATTGATTTAAATACTGACTGTATCTTGTTACCGTAACTTGTTTACTCTCATTCGCTTAGGGACACTTTGAACGACTTACCGATGCGATCGTGGAATGAACTTAATGCAATATTTTAACTGCTAATTTAAGGAACAAAATAGAAAACAAAGGGCTTCTATGATTTTATTGTAAGTCTAATTATAAAATCCGGCAGAGACATTGAGTTCCAATGTAAATTCTTTACTCAAAATGGAGCTTTCGAGTGATTGCTAAATTCAAGTTCAGTATCTGAGAAAAAATATCTAAATAAATTTTTTGTACATGCGACATGCAATATCTTTAAAAATACGGTAGAAAGAATTAAAATTAGCCCACTATAGTATACAAATATTCTTCTCGAGGCCAACTTAACATTTCGAATGGAGTCGAAGAATTGTACTTTCGTTCAAGAATTGTACCGAGGTCTGTGCCTGTGAATCAAAATACTTTCCGATGTTCATAAATCATAGATATAAGAGGATATCAATTTTTTTTAATTCCTGTTTAAAATACTGTAGGATGGTTTGAACTAAGTGCAGGATTGCGTACATTGTTTTTGTTATTAGGAAGACACACTAAAGGTCCGCCAGTTCGAGGAGAGATCCCCTTTAGTTCTGCAACGCTCGTGTGCAGGTGACCCCTGGTTTCCTACAATTGGTGGCAGCACACTGGCCGCGCGAACGTCAATATACAACGTTGCTCCAACTCAGTCAGGGATACGGTCCTTCGTACGGAAAATATAACCATTGTTGAAATTGTTACGAAATACGAGCAGTATTTCTACTTGAAAGTAAAATGGAATTAAAAGGGTTTTAATTTTCGTCTTAATTACTCTATTCGTGTTAGTTTTAATGTATTGAATAGAGAAATATAAAAGTTTTTCAAAAACATTAGGAAGGACTAGTAAATTTAGAGTTCAAAACCTTTCTGTGACCTTTTCCAACTATTGACAACGGGAAGCCATTCATGCTGAAATTTTCTGGTAAGAAATCCAATTCAGTGATAAAATTTTCCAGGTAAAACATAGTTTGATAGCACGATTAATAAGTCCAGTCGTGCAAGTTAAAGAATTCGGAATACATATTTCACATTTTCACGAAAAACGATTTATCCAAAAGATATGATCTGTCTTGAGTTTTATCCAAGGTAGATCATAACCCTCACAAAAAATGAAAAAACTAAGCCGGAAAACTCGAAAATAAGCTCCAAGCCAGCACAAGTGTTTCTGAAATTGCTTTCGGTAACTCGGGACGTCTTCGAGGAAGGCTAAGTAGAACAAATCTAATCTGCATACCTCCTTGCAAGACATGAATCTTACTTATTCCCATTAAGATCTGCGACCCAAAAATATTTTGAGGGTAATTTGTTTTAGCGTACTCTGTTTAGGAGGTATTAATATTACCAGTACTCTGATATTTCACACTTTTTAAACTGATAAAGATGAAGACCACCGTTCAACATTTTATGTTTTTTTAATTTTTTACATTCATGGCAACAATTCTTCATAAATATATCGTACACTGCAGCTAGGTCATTACCTTTACCTTTAGAACCATCAGCCTGAAAGTTTGAGTTTATAAAAATTCACTTTGCATGGCACATGGACCACATATCAGTCAAACGCTGTGCTAGAGCAGTCTTTTTTCTGATCACAGATGCAGGTGCCAGAAATTCTTTTCTCTGCCATATGCACAGTATTGCAAAATGACCACCATAGTTCATCTCATTGAATAAATTAAATTCGCTAAAGAATCCCAAAAAACTTGTGCTCATTATCTGAATATTTTTAGCATATATGCATTATAGTCCCATATTTGCAAATAAATACATATTGAAAGGTCATCTTGAAAACTAAACCTTTTAATACGCCTAATTTTATTCTACGATACGGAATATTCCACGTATAGAATAAGGATCATGGCGAGGATCAGACATTCGTACCTTATCTACTGTATGTATATCTTATCACAGGAACATAATGATCCATTTTTGTCTAATGTAATTCACACAAATGTTAATTTTAGCATTTTCAAGGTTATCATAAAAAATAGGTTCCTTACGGCACTGAGGTTTGCAACTCGTTGATGCTGAATTTTCCTCTCGGTACACATTAACATCACGAGCATTTAGTCTACCATGATATTCAGGATGCGAAGTACATTCTATACTAGAATACCGAATATTCAAATATTGCAAAAAAGAACTGATATCAGATTTTATTCAAAACAGAACAATGGTGTCACACTACCAGGGGGAATACTTTGTCACACCATGGAGACAGTGAATGTTACGAAAACAATCAAGTTAAATAGTTCATTGGACTACCTTTTATATTGCTAATTACAGCTTTCATTCTATTACACATAGATTCTACAACATTTTAAAAATAATCTAAACGAGTATTTGCCCTAAGTACGAGCAAATGTTATAAAAGGTCTTGACTCCGTTGTGTTCACCGACCAGAAAATACTCACCATTGAACAATTTTTCAAAAGTCAAAATAATACAGTTCTCAATTAGAGTACCTGAGAACATCAGGAACGTCCGCCGAACTCAAAAACCTGCGTCTCCCACGGTCTGGGCAGGGGTGTCAGCAGAAGGGAAAATTCTCCTGGTTTGTGTGCCACACGTAGTGAAAATTAAGGCTGAAACTTATGAAAAGCATATCATAGAGCCAGTGGTGAAGATCCTTAATAAAACCATGTTCCAAAAAAGTTAATTTTTTTTCAACTAGATGGAATACCCCCTCACCCTTCCAAACAAGCACAAAAATGGCTTACGGACAATGTTGCGGACTTCTTAACTAAGGAAAAATGGTCTCCTCCGATTCCTGATCTGAATCCAGTGAACTTTTGTGTGCAGCCTGTTTCGGAAAAGAATATGTGCAGAAAACCTTATTCAAAAGAGGGGGAATTAAAACTATCACTGCAGGGAGAATAGGCCAAATTATCGATGGATGTGGTGCGCGCAACAGTGGAGGCAACTCCAAAGAGGTTGAAGGAGGGAGTGAAAAGGAGAGAACCAGCGCGCCGTGGTGAGGAGGATATATTGAAGGAAACTTTAGACATCTTGTCTGAAGACTATTGTGAACCTATTCAAACAAATTCAATGTTATTTAATTGATATTCTGTGCACTTATAATAAAAAGTTTTCGTTGCTATACTTTTGTTTTAACCTGTAGATTAAAATTTTATCAGAAATAGCTTCTTGCTCAAAATATTGAACTTTACATATATGGGAAAGAATATTGAGCTGAAAATTGACTTGCAGATCCAGAAAGCCAAAATTTATGAATTCACAAAGTTTCCTTTATTTCGAATGTTTCGATATGTTTTCCAACGCGCCCATAATGAACCAATTGTTCATTTTTTGAACTCTTGAACCAGATAAAAGGTGGAGAATATGGTTTGCAGCCAAAAAGTGCCACTTAATCACATCGGAAATAAAGAAAATACTTTAAGCCTTAATGTAATTTAGTTGTACTTTTTTCTTCAATTTGGTGGAACTCTATTCGATGTACCTCCTCTAGCTTTGGCTACGACCTGTAGATGCATCATAAAAAAAAGACACCGAGGCACGCGTATGTCCTGGCAAATCTCATCCCGTGCGCGAAGAAGACCTTGCTTTAGAGATTTCTGATTTTTGAATGGCTTAGCACAATCTCTTGTCTGAGGGTAGACCATACTGAACAGAGTAGTCTGCTAAATTCAGCTGGTGTGGAATAAAGACCAAAATTTTTCGTAAGGGCAAATAGCTTTCGAAGCAAGCTTGGATCTTCATTGATGTGTGAGATTGAACTTTGTCTTGTTTTTCAAAACTTCAGCGAGCATTGGATTCAATATTATCGATAAATAACTCTGTGTTATTTTTGGCTCAGAAACTACATTTCAAACCATGATTTTTTGGGTGCCTTTACTTTGGGTATTATGTTTTGTGTAAAGACTTTCGTAAATTTATCTATGTTCGTGAAACTCCTTGCAAGCACGGTCATTTCAGCGAATATTTTTTTCATCGATAGTTTAATATTTTTATCTTTAGGGAAAATCTCACCTAGCTGGGTGTCATCTCTGAGTATTTGAATGAGTTTTCGAGTTCCCATCAGACTTTTCCATGTAGTTGAACACACATTATACTTGAATGGGCAGAGAAATTCTCAGACTTTAGAATGACAAATACCTATGCCCTCCATGAATAATTTTGCTGTCTCGAAAAACTGAAAAAAAATTTCCTATTAGGTATTTGTTAAACATTGTTTCGAAACCACAATTTAATACAATTAAATTGAAAAATTATCATTCAAAAATCTTTTATTTGAGTTTATACAGCTTACATACACGGTAATATACAATAATTTTCTTCTAATTATTAAAATCGTCATGTTTTGCTTGGTTTTTTAACACCACGTGCACTCTTTACACGCAAACAATTTTCAGTCACGTATAATCTGAAACTTACGACCATCAAAACAACACTTAAGCTCCTCGGATGAGCAATTGCCGAGTCAAAAATCGCGCTAGGCATTGGGGCCTGCAGGCGTGAACCCCTCCATATTCGCGGTGGTCTCAAGCCCGAAACCGCGTAGCGACGGCGCAGGAATATCCAATTTGGGGCACGCATCGTATGCGCAGCCTTTACTCCATTGAGGCTCTAACATGCTAATCTTCACAGAAAACTCCTACTCTAGCCTGCAGCAACTTGCGGCCACTAGGGTCGCAAGTTGATGAGATCCGTTGATGTATGAGGGGTTGAAAATCGACCAGCTATGCATTAAAACACTTGTGGACTCAATGCGGCGCAAAATTGCCTCCATTATTCGTTTTCGTGGAGGTCTTACATTATAGTAAAAGCAGGTAACTAATTTTTTTCCGGAGAGTCTTGCTTCCAAAATTCAAGAAAATTGATTATCTTCTGAAACAAGTTCATGAGGTACTGGTTATTTCTTCATTTTCCTTGTGAACATATTTTTCAAAATTAATGCAAGCACTTCATTTTTATGTCTATATTAGTTCAAGAGTAAATGACGCTAATGGTCATACGCCACAACGAAATTATTACTTCACGAGTAAATCTCAAATGTTTCAGTTAAACATTTACTTGTGATTCAACCAAATCCGATGGCAACATTTCCAACCCAGGCTTGTCATTTCTTTGGGAGCTATAAACCTCAGTCCTCGAAAGACTTCTATCTTTTTTCACTCGTAGTCACGGAAGGTGAGCCTATTAGTGCTGGTAGGGATTAAGCGCTCATTTCCTGTGCAAGTCTCGCTGCTTTTGAAAGTATTGAAGTTCTTTGTTCAATTATGCCGAAATTCTGTTCCTGCCATGCTACATTGAACTTCAGTTTTTAAACAAGGTCATGTCTATGCTGCTAAGAAGTAGAACTAATTCATAGTGTGTACATTTATTATTTTATTCCTAGATCTATTGTCTAGTATCGTAGAGTTCTGTTATTGAGGTGGACCCCTCTTTAAAATTATTTGAATGCACATTTAATAAAAATCTTAGATACCAAGGACAATCATTACCCTAATCACAGGCTTCGTTAATTTGTCACCAGATCTGGTTTATTGCAAGGCTTTTGAAATTTTGGAAAAACAAATAGCAAACATGCGAGTAAAATTTCTCGAAACTAAAATTATTAACGATCATATTTCCCTTCAGTATTTAAAAGAAGTATGGAGAAGCTTAGTGGTGTGCCATATGTGGTGAAGGTGATTCTGTGGTGAGCTATGCTGCAAAACAAAATATGGAGTGCAACTTGTTTGCTGTTGTTGCAACAAAACGTTTCTTGATGAAAGCATGGAATTAAAGGCAGTAATAGTGTTTGTAAAACTTGTTTCCTTTGTGTTGACCTCTCAATCAAGTATGAGGACTCAACAATGTTTTATAACAAACTGTGTCTTTTTGGATTACTCTCTTTTGTTGAATAGTCCATGATATGATCCAGGGTCAATCCCAGGGTCACAGACATCTAGGGTAGTACACCCAATCTGGATATAGGGTATGTGATTACTAGCGAAAATTTACAGGCTGTAAAAAAGACCATGACTGATATTGGCCCTCGTTTTGGCTTCAAATTTTTACTGCTAAGCACAGTTCTCCTGTTTTTCTTTTTGTCTGCAGCGTTAGACGGGAGAAAGTGTACAATTTTCGCTCTGCGTTGAGGGAGGTGTAAAGAGGAGAAAACATATTGGGCTTTACGAATGAGAAACTTTTGCTGTATGGGGTCCAGATCACTTTCTCTAGGAGAGGAATTACCTGATCACATTTCTTGAAATTACCTTTACAAACAACCTTGGCTGCAAAGTTTATGGATTTCTGTAACTCGTTTTGAAGAAATTTAGAGATGTCTCCCCACACCAAACTACAATAGTCAAAGCACAATAGTACTCGAGATTGAATAGCTAATAGTCTGACTTCTTCGTCTAGCATATTCATTACGCCGAGGTTCAGTTTATTTTATTGCATATTTTTTCCACATGGGATTGGAAAGTCATACTCTGGTCGAGTCATACGCCTAGATTTTTTACTTTATCTAGCCATTTGATTACCCCGTTTCCCAGGGTTAGAGTAAGGTTTGGAAGTTCCTTTATTGTAACTGTTGAGCCAAAAATGATGCGTTGTGTTTTGCTTGCATTAAGTTTGAGACCACTTTGGTCATTCCATGATTTTAAATTACTCAAAAAATCTTCGGCGATTGCTTGTGTTTCTTGTAACTTGAGTTGAGTACCTATTGCGATTTGAACGTCGTCTGCATAAATCGAAATTCTCGTGTTCGGTGGCATTGATGGAAAATCCTTTATAAAGATAGGTGACGTCAGGATAAAACCCTGGGGGACCCCAAAGTCATTACTTATAAAAGGTGACATCGTGTTTTTTAAGAAGACTGCATGTGATCCGTGTGATAAGTACTCTAGAGAAAATTTTATTAATGTCAAGCAAGGGCTAGAAAAGGTAGAACCGTAAAATTCTTGTTATGATATACCGCCATTATCGCATTTTAAATACTTAGGCGTGGTACTTCACAATAATCTTACTTTCACGAATCATATCTACGACGAGTGCAGAAAATTGAGCAGATGTTGTGGGATGCTATATGCCATTTCAACTTTTTCAATAATGAGGCCCTTATTTCCCTTTAATATTCCCTTGTACAACCATGTATAATTTACGCAATTATGATTTGGGGAGGAAGAGCTCATTACTACATAAAAAAGTAGAAACTATAATGAACAAAATTTTAAGAATAACTTTACACATCAGGCCGAATGAAACTTGAAATGATCGCAGTAAAAAAAAAGAAAGAAAAATCGTTTATTCCGATATCACTCACATACAGAGCACGGTACATCGGGTTTGCAATCAGTAAAATTACAGCTCTAAAATTAAAATGTGAAAGTCA
>VOMN01142630.1:0-12773 GCA_014899125.1 Orchestia grillus
TTGTTGGAAGATCTTTCTCACCGTTCGGTGGTACTTTGGACAAATACTCGTCTAGATTGTTTGCGAATTTTATAAAATGTAGGCCTAATGATATGAAACCTATAATGAATGAAAAAGGGGTCCAGTAAACTACTAAGCGTGGTTGTTTTCCTTACATCCAAATTTCTCCAGGTTGCGACAAGCTTTTTGGCCGGGTAGTATAATGTATGCTAATCTATGCTAATTTACTACGCAACACATAAGGAACTATCAATATGGTCACAGTTATGCGATAACAATTGCCCAGAACTTCCAAAATCATCCATATAATTTGATGTAGATCCTAGTTTTCTTTATACGTTGTCGAAAACAATATTCCCAACTGAAGAATTTATGCATATGAAATCCTATTGAGACAAAAATTGTCATGAGGGAAATCGTTCACATAGGTCATCATACATATAATAATGTCAATCAGCTTGATTTTTTGAGGGGTACAAGGTACTTCGTAATAGGTTTTTAACCCTTTTGACACTACGACAGAAAGCAAGGCTTTTGCTAAATGATCAAAGTATGACACAAATTAATATATTTAACACTTCGAGTGCGATTCTCCATACAGGTAAAATTTCATGTCGACAAATATCTCCGTTGTGAATGTAAAAATCAGGGATTTTGTTTTCACAAATTAGGTTATCCTATTAATTTTCCTTTTAACCTAAGCTAGCTAATTCGAGTAATAAACACAAATTTCATGTACACTTAAAAATTTATGTTCTTACGTGGTAGCCCTTTAGTTACGTTGGGCGAGTGGCCACACACGGCACACGCCGTACTTAGGTTTAAAAAAATCTCTAATAAGTATCAATTTTTCAAAATCAGTACCTAAATGAACTATTTTCCCATTTCTACAGCCCTATGATACTTCCATAAAAGTACTCAATTTTCATCGCAATGGTGCGTACACGTACTGCAGGTTCTCAAAGGGTCAAAATACCTCAGCGAAAACTATCACCATTAAAAAGAATAGCAAACTAATAAAATAATCTTACATTCCCTCAGAAGTACCGTTCCTGGCATCAAAAAGCACACCAAGAAGCTGACATCTCATTACCGTCGTGTTCACGCCTTACTGCATTTAGCCCTTATTGGGGGCGCAATAATATGGATTTTTCCTCTGGCATGCTGTGCAGAGCTTGTTATCGCCTTTCATTTGCTGTGCAGCGCTTGTTATCGCCTTTTATTTGAGTTGGCTGTGCTCTTTCCGTCCATCGAACCACCTCGGTTACAGGTTTAAAGAAAGCCTTGAAGTTCACTGGGAAAAATTTTGTATTTTTGGCCGAGTGCCTTCTGTACAATGAGAATCGATAAAACACCCTCTAACATCTAAATGTTTAATTTTCAGAGGTCTTGGTCATGATAGAAGCACAGAAGGAAAGAACCTCATTTCAACGCTTCTCAGTGCGTTCATTAAGTTTTCCAACCGTGGGGTTTCGCACTTCCTGTAGGTGCGAGATCGCATTTCAGATGATGAAATATTTTCAACTGTTGATCAAATTCAGTATCGTCCTTCCTTTATAAGAAGCTGCAAAGTCTAAGGAGGTCCGAGGATACATTAAAACGTTATAGGAATGCAAGCATAAAAAGTCTGGAAGAAGTTATTTAGACTGGCGGAGGCAAGACCTATGGCATGGTCCTTGAATTTCAAAAGCGTATTGTTTAATCCACAGCTGCAGGGACTAAAGCCTTGTCAGCGGTACAAAACTATAGGAACAACGCAGTGAAAATCAAATGTTTCTCTTCAAGACCCTGCTATAGTACAAAACGTATAGTTTACCATAAAGGTGTGACAAGACCGCGTATACTCGCATATCACGTACACGGAAAATATACTCTTTTAAATCTCATGCCAAAATGCCAAACCACACGTCTCGCGTGCGGTTCCAGTCTGCTTTGGGAGCACCTATGTTTTCATAGAGAATGCGCACAGTCCGTTCAAAAACATAGGGTCTGAAGACTCGGTGTGCGTTGTTAAAAGACTTAAGACTATTACCAGATGAATGCAGTACGCGGGAAAGGAGTTAAGTCCGTATACGAGAAGATGCTTAGTCGAAAAGAGACCACAGATCATAGTTCAATGCAGACAGTGTTCGGCTGCGCACCTAGGCTGAACCGCGAGCTCGGCCAGGCTTGAAGGTCGACTTCAGTTTCCATGACAACTCCTTCCTGTCGCTCTAGATCTCGGAATATATGCCGAGCCACCCTATTGCCGATTACAATCACCTGACAATCGCTTGATGATTTTTCTTCGTTGTGAGGCTGCATGAATTACCCAGAAATCGTGGGAAGTTGAACAGCCTCAAACATAAATACCGGCAGAGTTCGGCACCTCATGAAATAACTCGCATTTTTTTCGAATGCAAGAAAAATCTTAACCACAACGGAAGACTGCAAGTTCCGACCTACTCAAAACGATTACCTGTATTACCATTCTATTTTTTTCCATATATTTAAACTACACGTACAACTCTATTCAACAACAGCTTGAATGAAAGAATAACTCTAATGAAAGTTGATGAGTGTTTCGTGGAAGTTTTATGGGGAACCAACAATATCGATGTCAGCTACCTCTGCCGCCGCCCCCATACGCTAATCGCGATATCAAGGGCGCTGTTATGCTGACTTTTTCCCTTACGTACAAAAGAAACGTTACAAAAGTTGGTCACCACTGAAGTCGCTCCTCGCCTCATTTTCTGCTCTAAGACCCGAAATAATTTCCTCAAAATAGGCGACAATCATTTCCCATGCACTGAAAGTACGAATTCTTGTATCAGTATAATGTAAACGACTCTTTACATGTTTCCACAAACTTTGCATGCTTCAACCTTGTTAGTTAACAGGGCTGGATGCTTCACTTCTTTAATATTTTCAACACGTCACTCGCGATGTGCACCATATGCACGTGAACACGTCTCCTAGCTGCGTTAGGTTGCTCCACACACAGGTTGTTCCAGAGCAAGGTTAGATTGGGATTCGGGTTCTCAAGCTGGACGTGCTTCCTTCATGTTTGCTCTCTAGCTTTGATCAGATTAGTGGCTTTCGCTATTTGAATTTTCGAGTATGAGCAAGAAGTATACGAGTGTCGACGCGACATCAAGTAAGATTGGAATGAATTCTTTCATTGGCATACCCATGGGGTAAATCGCAGGGAACGTTTTAAATAGAAAAAATTATTTTTACCATTGTTTCTAATAATACCGAAATTACTTTTAATTATTCGATATAATATCTTTCAAATCATACCCGGTAGGAAAATAGGTGACCAATTTTATTAGCAAAAAATTCAATTGGATTAAACCGTAAATCGATTCGGTAAATGAATTTGGCTTCGAGTTAGAAGATTAGCTTCCTCAGTTCTATTGGTTTTAAAATTCAGCTTTCTTACCACTGAGGTGATAGAACCCTCATTTTTTCAACCTGACGCGCTGTAACTGATCACCTGTCCTACCAACTCTTCGTCGCACACTACTCAACTATCCTTATTCACTCCTTGCCTACATTCAGCAATTTAATATGATAAACCACATTCTGAAAGGGGATGTCGTTTCCCTCTTCATCATAATATCGTAGACAATGAACCAAAGAACGCACCTCATACGGTATCCTGTTTCCAAAATGTTCTACAGGCAACTCTCCTACTTAATTAATCCTTCTTATTGAACCTGCTTCTTACTTACCGAGTAGTGGGAACAGAAGTACAGAATGAAGCGCGTCAATGACTCGACTACGTCGCGCCGAAAGAGAAAGAAAAATTTAATGTAAACTAAAGAGAACCAGGAATCTACGCACGTGTATTCTCACGCAGGCTCCCTTGCGCATAGGAACAGAAAGTCATGAGTACTAGTAGTAAAAGTAGTAGTAAGGATAGCAGAGCTCCAGTAACTCAAGACTATCTTACACCGAAAGACAAGAGACCGTTTAGTATGGACTTACGAGAACGGATAATCTATGGACAAGGTGTGTTCTCGCGCAAGATTTTCTGCACACAGAAAAAGCAAGCTGAGAAGGAAGAGGAAGGAAAGATGAATAAACATCAGCGAAGAAGGCATGAAAATGAAAAGAAGCAATGTGGGCGACGAAGATAGAAGTCCGAAGCTTAGCTGAAGCCAAGGTGGCCGGATTATGTCCCCGTTGGGGACGCTAGTCCCGCAACATAAGATAGGCAAACCTAACTAACCTAACCCTATTGCTTGTGGCTTATCCAATGCCCCTGTGGGGCAGCAAGTCATGAAAGATGGAGAATAGGCAAAAAAGAGATAACGATGAAGGCGTGAGAATTGAAGAAAGCAAAATGGGCATGAAAGATTCCGAAAGTCTATCTGTAGCTGAGGTAACCTAATACTGCCCCTGACATCGCTAGTTGTCATAGTATACAATACACTAACCTAACCATATTGCCTATCATGTCTCCTGAGGTCACTTAACTTAAAAAGTCCGAGACATCCTACAGTAGCCCTTCAAGCAAGACTGCGCGGAGTCTGGGTGAGCTTTTTATAGATTCTTTACTGTGATTCGTGGGCTTTTGACGCCCTCCCTTACAAGTTTTTCTGTAGCAGTTTCGGTCAAGTGTAGACGTCCTGAAAAGAGAGCACACAGCGGTACACTACCGGGCGGAAGTGAGCCTGTCTGTTTTGAGTAGGGCATAAATGTGCGCTATACTTAGTCCCGTCTTCTCTATCATGTCTTTCTACCCAATACAAATTTGATGCAAGGAGGGAACACGCTTCTTCTCCACCTGTAACGTCTTTGTCCTATTTCTACGGCTTAGTAAATAAGCGAGAGGTATCTTATAATCTACACGTAGAAATGATATGTAGATTGATCCTAAAATTTACGAATGACAACCTGGAGTCGCGCACGAAGCAATACATCAAGTTCCGAAAGGTATTTTGCACCCACTTTCATTCTAAGGCAGTCGTCAGCATTCGAACAAAACATGAACATTCTCTCTAAGTGACCAGTCCCATACTCTTCAACTGCCTGCTGAACGACCTGAGAACATCCGAAGGATCATCGTTGGAGGCATTCACGGCAAAACTAAATTCACAAATTTAGACAGACTGTATCTGATTGAGCTTCTCTGCTTCACTATCATCAAGCTGCAGAGGAGAACAGCATTCTGCTTCAGCTATCTGAAATGAGAGCACAAGAACTGTAAACTCGTATTGACTATGGAGCCAAACATGAAAACCGAAAATCGAATGAAAAGAAAAAAGAAAAACTACCAGGAATAAGAAAATAACCATTAAATTGGAACTCAATGCACGGCATAGAATTAAAAAAGGAATGAATCAACTAAACAGATGTGGCTAAATTACTAGACTTGTCAGTGGAAATAGGGAAGTTTATAAAACAAAATAAATTAAAAATGGAAGAGTATGATGCTTTGACCGCGATATGCGCCGTATTTGGTACACGGTATCACGAATTCTAACCTAGCCTTAAACAGAGCTGGGCAGCGCTACTTTGAAATNGCCCACCTCTGGCCTTAAATAATCTAACCAGAAGCAGTATGAATACAAATTTTTCCGTTTTTATGAAATTTGTATTCATTTCTTTAATATGCTGGTTTATATTCGAAGAAAAATTTGTAGGATAACCATGTCTGTGAAAACAAAATCCTTCGTTTTTAAATTCACAATGGAGATATTTGTCCACATGAAATTTTTCTAGTATGGAGAATCGCAGTCAAAGCGTTAAATAAAGACTATCGTCTGTTCAGTACGTGTATGTAACCTAAATTTCGATCATAGTTTTGACAACCGATTGATAAACGTCGTAAATAACTGGAACCCGGAAAACAAAAGGCGATAATTTCTTGTTCGTGGAGCCTACCTGAATTGTTCATCAGAGTGGTGGAGGGGTGCCTCATATCGGTACGTTAATTCTGAGTAACACACAAAGCTGTACAGATACTTGAAGTTACAAAAAATACTTGATTTGTCACTAGCAGAGAATGATTAGACGAATTTAAGAATTGGTACTACGCAAAGAAAGTATATTTATTCAGTGAAGCACTAAGTGCCAACTCTAATGCAGCGGCAAGCATCGAATGTGAACTTAAAGAACTAATTTCAAAGAATTTTTACTCAACTAATCGAGTTTTTCCTGTAGTTGAGACAGCCACGTTTTGGAAGAAAATGCCCCGCCGAGCGAGCATCTCAGAAGAAGATGATGAAGAAGAAGAAGAAGAAGAGAAAGCAGCCGGCTGCAAAGCATAAAAAGGCAAGTCGACGCTTTTACTGGGAGCTACTCCTAACGAAGATGTCAAATGGAAACCAATAATAGCGTACACGGCAAGCATAAGCGATTAAAAAATAGCAATAAAGATGAATTGCCGGTAATTTGGCAACTCTATGAGAATACTTGGGTCACGCGGCATGAGTTTTTGCCTGGTTTCAAAATTATTTTGTACTTATCGCTACGCAATACAACTATGAATAAAAATTAGCTAATAAGTAATGATATTAGACGACGTTCCGTGACACATAACTGAACTAAACGATTTCCCCCCAAACGTAGAAGAAATTTTTTTTTCGCCTAATACCTCAGCCTTGGTACAAGCGATGGACAAAGGCTTCGATGCAGCGTTCAAAACGTACTATCTACGATAAACTATACCTCGAGGGGTAATGATGATGCACGTATATACTGCAAGAATTTCGATACAAAAATAGGAGAAGATAACATTGCCGACGGAAGGAAAGAGGTAGCTGTTTTAATGATGAAAAAAATATGTAAAACTCTATGGAAAGATTACTTAGTTTCATCCGAAACTAATCCAGATTTTACGGTTTGCATCAGATTACAGTGGATTTGATACTATAGAGGCAGGAATCGCAATCATCGCGAACGACGTTATCAATGAGCTGGTCACGAACAGAAGTTGGATAATGAAAAACTGATGGAAATTGAGATAGGTGAACGATGTGATGGACTTGAAGAAGTAGTTATAGAAGACAGAGTAAACTTGGAACAAAGTTTATTGATAATTAGCCTAAGACTGTGAACTTATCAGAAAGTCGCGAAGACCGTATCAAAAGTAGAAAATGACAACGAATTAGAACTGTATAATTCAATTGAAACTTTTGATAGCTTGATGGGTTACTACAAAACATTTCCAACAAAAGCGTAAAACACTCTGAATGTACAAGAAACTGATTATACAAATGAATAAGTCATACACGCAAATATTTACGTATAATTTGTTAACGTAGATTTGCTATGAATCTTTTGAATGTAATATTTTCAAGATATGGTACGTGCAAAATTTAGTCATATATGTATATGCATACGTATAACTTATTACACATTGAAACAAAATTACTTTTAATCTCCCTCCGTTTGAGTTTTATGTAGAGTACAGGGCTTCATTGTAATAAATAAAAACTAAAGCAGTACATACGTACCTTGTAGGTACTTAGTATAAATATTTTACCATTGTAGTTAATTGAAACTGTATTGTAATCAAATAGTTATTGCATAGCGATTACAACTTTGATTAACGTACCTTCCGATTAACTACAATCCGTTGCATTTCCTATGAAACACGGTTCGCTTCTATTTAACCGTCCATCCAAGTTAACTAAACACCAGAGAATATATCAAAGCTTAAACAGCAGCGCCGTTTGTATTTGTTGTAAATTGGGAACCGCGGGCAGTGCGGTGGCCATTGAGGAGGTGGGCGGGGGTTGAGGAGTGAGGCATGGTGGAATGTCAGATTTCCTTCAAAAGGTCGACACTTCTGTAATTATAATCGCACTTTGCGTCCAATAAATTCAAAAAAATATTGAAAAGTTAAAGTAAAAATATGAATTACTGTGTACGAACATTTTTAACAATTTTTGTCTGAACTTTCAGGGGAAAAGATGTATATTTTGATTGAGAACTGCTGTGTCAAGAAAGTGCTGGATGTATGCCTGATAATAGGAAAAAGTTTTAAATTGAAACCCATGTCTCACGGAGAACCTACATTGGCAAAATTTGCGAGAAGAATTACAAATTATTAGTGTACTTAGTCACGTTGATTATTTCTTAGGAAAAATCACTAATATATTCTGTAATATTCCACAATCAAACACTGCTTATAGACGCGTCTTTGCTCTACTTTACAACACAGTACTCCGTTACATAACTCACTTTTTACAAGAAAACACTTCATGCGTTACTCAAAACTTTTTGCAATGTGAAAAACACATTAGATGATGAGCACGATATTTAGGACACTTTTCCACGACAGAGGAACAACTAAATAAATATATTTTCTACACTTCTGTACTGGGTAATTGGTGTAAAACCCGTTGCACGTTTGTTCAGCACTAATGGGTAGAAGGGAATTGGAGAGTGCGACGACCACACTTTCAAGCTGTCCCTACGTGACCTCCTCTAGTGTATGTACTGCTACATGCTCACACTGCTAGTGCTCACTATACACTACACTTGCGTATAATTAAATATATAGAAATTGTTCAGGCTTCAAGAAATTTTCTTTGTATTCTTTGAAACTGTAATTTTTCTATTCATTAATATACTAGTTCATATCGCAGCATTGTATCGGAAGCAGAGAATTTGAAAACAGGAATAGGTCTTTTTAGAGAAACCATAATCACAATTAACACATCTCACCATGTTATTTCTAAGTTCTACAAAGGTATACCTCTATAGAACAAGGCCTTCTGCTAGTCCTCAAATCATGACAGTTCCACGCACACTGGAGTCTTGCCACCGGCCTTATTCTGGTACGGGAAGCAGTGGTTGCCTCGTCCTATGTTTCGCGTTAATGCATTTTTGACTTAGATGTAGAAACTCTGGTTTTACAATTCATGTTCACTTACTTATGAATTTAAATAAATTAATAGTAAAGTGGAACTAATTGATACTTTGGGTAGATGCGTAATGAATATGCATTAAATTACCCAAAGGCTCTGAAGAAAGTGGTGACGCTTGGCAACTGCTCCAGGTGGTTGTTGAACTGAGCAGTTCAACTTCACTTCCAGTGCTTGGACCGTTCCTGAGGCATGGCTGAAGAATGTTGTTCACCCGATGTGATCTTGGGACTCAAAATCTCTACTCTCCACTTAACATGCCTTCTTTTAACAAACTGGCACAATGTGCCTTCTAATTGATATTTTAAGTGAATATACAAGGTTGCGCTATGCTTTTCGTTATTTCGTTTTAACTTGTATGCCAACTTTTCCGCTGCCTAAATTTAACCGTGTGATTATGGGCGTCCATATGATTTACATGAAATTTTATATGCATCTCTTTTAGCGTAGGAGAGATATAAATGAATTTGAGGTTATACATCTTGGAATTGGAATGCTGTTTGCTCCTTCAGATCAGAGGTTATATTGCGAGGCGGTTTCAAGTGATAATACAAGGAATAAATACATAACGCAGATTTTTGTTCGCAGTCAAGACTACTTCAAGGACACATTTATATTACCCTGTATAAATTTATGTCTGAATGGGTTCGCCGTGTTAGGGGTTTTACCTCCAGTTATGTTGAAATGTAGTCCATTTTCAGCTTATCTCCGTAGGTGACAAGCTTACCAAAGCTAGCTCCCATATCAGCTCGTGTGGTTAATTAAGTGGAAAATTAGAGGTATAAGTTTAATTCAGTAATTGTAATTTCTTGTTTGTCCTACCGATCATAATAAAGTTTAAATATCTAATATACCATTGTAAAGAAGTGTTAAAAATTAACGCGGACATTTAGGATATGATTAATTTAGTTGATTATTTGTGGCTTAATGTGATTTAATTCAAAGCCTTGGCGTGAAGCTCATGATGAGCGGCGGCACCAGGGCGGCTCTGTGAGTCTGTGTTGCGCATCGAAAGTGTGACGCCCTCCTTGCTGCTTCCTCACTTCTCCATGACGACGACTCACGGCTTCTGTCATTGCCTCCTGGAGATATAAGAGGCAATGCTTCTGAACGTTTTCAAAACCATTATGAGTGCGCATTTGAATAGGCTACTTACATGGACTAAACCACGTTTCTTAGCATCATTTATTTAAGCACGAAAAATTATGGTCGGATACGTTCTGAATAAAGCTCGTATCACGTATCAGTTCATTTGAAAACGTGATGGTGTTCTTTTAGAAAAAGCTGTGGGCTCACAAAAGATTAAGAAGCAGTGAAATTTTCAGAAGTAAAATAATCATCTAGCTTCACACGCCGAACTAACAGCGTAGAAATTTTCCATGTCCGTACCTCAAACGATACTTGACAAACTCAAGTACAGTTACTCCAGATCCCCGTGTGTCAGCAAACGAACTGACACACCCGTGTACCATCACTGTAAGTTTCCCGATGTTACAACTGAATAAAGCTTACAGGATGCATTCATTTTCTTCGTAAGCCAATTATCCCCCTCTCAGAACATTCATGAGGTCAGCGCTAGCTTTTTTTGAAAACCGTTGAGAGAAAGACCTTTTCCTTTGTAATCTCAATGCTCGCCCAATTTCTTTGTTTCCTGTATCCCATATCCAAAACATCCTATTCCGTACGTTCTGATTTTTCTCCCGTGGCATATCCCGATGTAAAAAATTTCCTCATTAAAACAACAGCCAATGGTGTTGCATGTACAGTGTCATTAATGCTATTAAATCTAAATCTTTACGAGTGCAATTGTTTGGAAAAACTCGATGACCATTACGTTTTGCAGCCAGTGTATGATTTGTGATCGTGCATGCGAATTTTATCTTACTTCTCTCACATAAGTTCAATGCATTTCTTGAGAACGACATTTTTCACCCTCAAGCTATACCTGTAGGATCTCTTCAACTGCAGTGCCAAGCTACTCATCAACACTGGCTTGTGGTACCAATAGTTCTGCAACACTACCATTACGGAATTATAAATTTTATTCATATCCACTGATTTCAATAAATTTAATAATTGATCAGTCTTGTGTACGGTAAAGATAAGTGCTTCAGGTTCTATACACATGTAAGGAGGGATCCAAAGAGATGTCCTGACTGTATGTAATTCGATTACTTGAAACAAAAGGACTTACATTTGCTGATCTTGTGACCAAGTGTAGTATAACTATTAAATGAGCCATAGGTTATTAGTGCTCAGTAGCAATTTGAGTACATGCACCGGTTTTTCGCCTCAAAATCATTGAATTGCAATAAATGAGTACATTTTTTTGACCCCTCTGTTTATGTTTGATTTAGAATACGGTCTATACTCTATAGTCTATAGGATACCCTGTAAATCATGAAAATTATCCAGGCCCATAGGTAGCTAGATTTTAAAATTTCCATTCGCAAAAGAGTAAGAAATATATGACTGTAGTTTTTAACCGACCTAACGCTTGTTATACAAAACAGTTTGAATTGTTTGAAGAACAAAATCTGTAGCTCATCTACCCCTAGACCCAGCGTGGATAAATACCTAGACCTCTCGTTTGGTTTCCCGGACTCTACTTTGGACACACACTTCTCTTCCAAGTTGCCCTTTCATTATCCGCTCTTCCAAGATTACTTTTTATGAATTTGATCAATACTCTGCTACTTTTACCGTCATCGCTTTGAAGCTCTTGTAAACTGGAAACTTTGCATAACAAAATCACACAAAAAAAAATTCTTAGATTGTTACACAAGGACCAGGAAAAGACGGAAAAGGAGGCTCTCTCGAGACAATGCTTTGAAATTTAGATCATGAAGGAATCAATCACATAAGGTTTTGCAAATGAATAAAAACATTTCAATGTCCAAAAACGTGTTACGATACATTAATCGGATCAGTAATTTACTTTGCGCAACTAGACGACGCCGAAGGATTAACGAGTCCTAAATTATCTTGCCACATGAAATTTAGCGAACCATAAGAAATTGTTAACGATTTGTCTAAATGAAATGCTGGTATTCGTAGTTCTTCTTCAGCGAGATTTTGAACATCCCATCCGCTGTATATGTCTTCATAATTTTTGACGGTGTTGGTTTACTTATGGCAAAGTCACGATCCAGACGTTCTTTACCTGCTCGAAATCTTAGAACATACTTGTAAATATCAGCTTCTTTTCGCACCTCCCCTTTCTTAGTTAATCGTTCAGGGAAGCTATTTGGTGGATAGTTTTGATAACAATGGACTTCGTAGATGGCCTTAAATTTTTTGTGGGATTGTGGAGCTTCTTGTTTGCATATTATTCAGCCTTTGATTACCTTGAGATTCAAGGGCGCTTTGAAATAAATTGGTTTATTCACATCTCCGAGTCTGGTCAAATTAAATAGTTTGACATAGTCAGTAACAATTTTCCTGAGGTAACATTGGGATTTGCCTCTCGTTTTGCAGCACTTGAAAGCTGGCATTAGCTTCATGCTATCGAGCTTTGCCAAAATCTTTAAAACAAATCTTGAAAATCAAGGACAATGCCCATCCGTTTACAAATAAATGATTTTAAACACTGTTTATTTTTAAGAACATACGGAATAATAGCGATATAAAAACATAAATGCATATAAAATTTATGTGTATATTATTCTCTGAAAATTAATTTAAAAAGTATCAAATTGTTTGTATTTTTTATCTGCCCAGCAAACGTTCGTACCATCCTAATACAGAAAGAAAGAAAGAAAAATAGTTTTTTCCAAAATAAGTCACATACAAAGTATACAACATTAGGTTTTTCAATTAGTAAAATTACAGCCTTAAAATTAAAACAGGAAAGTCTCGAGGGGATTTGCATAACTACAATCTTAAAATTACGTGTGGAAGTCTCGTTAA
>VOMN01142633.1:0-15106 GCA_014899125.1 Orchestia grillus
TATTTAGTCACTCCGCAGTTTGAAAACATGAAATAATGAACAACGAATGAGATGAACCTATAACTATCGAAATACAAAACACTGGATTGTAATTTACTTCATTTACAACATGACTTATTGATGATCCCTTGAATCACTTATAGCCTTCCGCTCGTAATTATTCCCACTTTACCATCAAATAATCAACATACATTTTTCTGGTTTCGAACAGTGGGGACTGCTTACTTGAAAATCGGAGATTGATGGAATAAAAATAATCAAAAGTAAAATAAGTATGACGTGACGATCTTTGAGAACGATATATTTCACTTCTATGAGTTAATCAGCCCATCGACAGAAAAAAAAAGATAGTTCACGACAAATTACCTGCAGCGGTCAGCAACGTAACATAGAATCGTATCATGAAGTATCCATCAAACTCAACTAACTTGGTTACAGTGAGCAGCTAGATAATCAAAATTTGACATTCGTACATCACCTGAATGAAGAAAGTCATATTTCTTTGGCTATTTTTCAGGATGATAACTACAGAGTGCATCGGGCTAGAACTGTCATTAATTTGCAGGACAGTCATTCAGGGTATGTCAAGAGTGGTTTACAATTGACCAGGTGTTCATTAGACACTAGCGGACTCAACGCTACGCAGAATCACCGTCATTATTCGTGCCCGTGGAGGGTCCTACACTATATTAATAGCAGGTGACCAATTTTTTGCCCGGGGAGCTCGTGAAAAAAATATACTTTCATTGTGACAAAATTCACAACGTCCCTATCACAATAACATCTTTTGACAGTATTTGTTGCATGTTCACCCTAGTAGTACAAGTAGGCTGAATTATTGAGTTCAAGGAGAATACTGGGATTCAAGGGTCCATTAACAACCAATCATTTTTATAAACTAGTATCCCTCACCGAAAAATAAAACGAAATATAGCGTCGCATGAACGTCAGTGAACTTTTTGAACCATCACTGAAACCTTTCCAGATAAGGCCTATGCATATTGCCAAATATCCCATTCAATTTTAGTGAACCAGAAGCTTGGTGAAAGAGAAACTTTAACTTGGAAGATTTTTTGAGAATTCGAAATTATTCAAAGAAGACGCCCTTCATTTCGATAATTACATAATTCAACATTGCTACACTAAGCATTTCAGTCTTTCATCACCTTGAGTATCCTTTGCTCGTGATCGAGCGGTCGCTCGACCTTCTTCCAACGTTCAACGATGATGTAGTTCATTACGTCGGCATCGTTGGCGCGAAGATTCTGAGCGCGCAGGAGAGCACGGATGAGATCGTAGCAAGTCGTACGCCTGGTTACTCCGCTCACCCATTTCTGGCTGCCGTCCACCCAAACTCCGATCTCAACTTCAGTAGCACTCATTTTCTTCAGGTGCTGTTGGGATAAAAATACTTCAAGTTAACGTTAGTTGATGCTCAAAATTTGTTCACTAAACAGGAACAATGTAATAATATTTGTTTGTAAGAAATCACTAGTGCGTCATTGGGCATGCCAAATAATTGTGGTCATCTTCTGCGACATCTGTGATAATGCATAAAACAAAGACAATTGAAGCAATAAAATATCCGTACCAAGCAAATGATAGCATTCTTGAGTGACGTTAACACTTTGACCGCCACGTAAGCCACACGTGGTACATGGGATCATCTAAATTAACCTAGCCAAAGCAGTAAAACATATGAATACATATTTTTAAGTTTTTATGAAATTTCTGGTCATCACTCGTATATGCTAATTTAAATTAGAAGGAAAATTGATAGTCAAATTTTTAAAGTCAAAATCCTTCATTTTTAAATTCACAAAGGAGATATTTGTCGACACGTAATTTTACATCTGTGGAAATGGCGGTTAACGTGTTAAAAAGAGAGAAAATTTTAGATTTTAGAGTCCTTATTCTTTGAACGTTAAGTTCTTCTATAGTAGGAATTTAGTGAGGAATTCGAAAAATTTTGCTAACCAAAAAAAAAGACAATTGTAACAGCCAAAACCAAAAATTGTATCATATATTTCAGAGGCCTACCTAGCTATACGCGGGATAAAGAGTGTTACCTTGAGTGTAATTAATTCGTAACGAAACATTTCAATGAGTCATCGAAAGGGAAAAGTAATACTAGCATCAGCTTTGCAAGTATGATAGTTCGCGAGAGTAGTGTTGCCTCTTCTGACAAGCCGCCCCACACCCAGGCAAACAAAAACAGAGAGACCCCACTCACAGTTCCACTTATCTGTCGTGCGATCTCGCAAGAAAATCAAGTTCTTGCCAGAAAATCGGCTTTTTGCAGTCTAAATCTCAGCCCAGATAGATTACATTCAACCTAAAGCGGAATATGAGAACAAGAGTTCACCGACTAACCCAACTGGACTGGACGCTGTTCCTGCTCCATGAGTCACCATATTTGACAATTAGGTCGCGGACGCCGAAGTAGTCAGTGCAGTTGCTGTACATCATATCGAGTACACCGTTCTCATCGCATTGAAAAATATTTAATCGAGAAGAAATATTGTTTACCATTACAGTCATGGTGTAAAGCTCCCTATCAACATGAAATGTGATATAAAGAGAGCGACGGGAATTAGCTACTTGGTATGAACGTTAGAGAACGGGGAATCTACGCGCGCGGAGTGTTCCCACGTAGGACCCCCTGTGCATAGAAACAAGTTTAGACGGAAGAGAAATCAACGCCAAAGAAGAAATTGCGAAGAACGTATTAACACGTTGACTCCGAAGTGGGTCATATATGGTACACGCGATCATCTAACCTAACCTAATGTAACCAAAGCACTATCATGTATAAATACAAATTTTCGAGTTCCTTCAAATTTGTGTTCATCAATCGAATAAGCTAGTTCTGATTATAAAGAAAATTAATTGAGTAATCAAATTTGGGAAATCAAAATCCTTCATTTTTAAATTCACAGTAGAGATATTCGTCGGCATGTAATTTTACCTGTGTGGAGAATCGGAGTCAACGTGTTAAAAGAAACAAAGTGGACACGAAAAGTACAAGTTCCAAAGATTAAGCTAAAGAAACCTAACAGTTACCTCCTGGGTCGCCAGTCCCCACAGCATACGATAGACGAACACAACTCACACCTAACCCTATTCTATGGCTCCGACATATAATCGAAACAAAATGCAACAACATCGTCAAATATTGTTCTTGCTTCTAAATTTGTCCAAACGGTGGGTTGTAATCATGTTCTTTACACCACTTCCATACGATAAAACAAAAATGGAAATCACGACAAGGAAGAGGCATGTTCAATTAGACTCTTTTACGCGTAGGTTCCCATGTGTAGTATAATAGCAGGTAAAAAATACTAGTGAATAAAATTCCCATGGGTCTTATCTATGCCCAGAATACTGAAATCAGGTAAAGTATGGATTACAGGTAAGGTTGGATTACAAATCCAACGCATAAATAGCATCCTAGAATATTGAGAGAAACAGTTGAAATTAGAGTATTGGTTAGTTTAGAGCTTCTTACCCACATAAAATATGATCCAAAGAGAGCGAAAAGAAGGGCCATTTAGAACAGACTTCAAAAACATGGAGTCTATGCATACAAAATTCCCTGTGCATAGCAACAAAAGGTTGAAAGAAAAGAAAGAAAAGATAAAGAATAATCAGAGCAGAAGGCACGAAAATCGAAAGAAGCCAAGTGGGCACAAAAAAATAGAAGTCCCGAAGGCTTATCTATAGCTGAGGTAACCTGACAGTATCCCCCTGGCGTCGCCAGTTCTCATAGCCTAGGATAGATAAAGTTAACTAACCTAACTCTATTTCTTATGGTTTATCCTATGCCCCCTGGATAGCGGGTTTGTGTCAGCTGAGTAAAATTAAAAACTAGTTAGCCAGTCAAGACGTGGTTATACAAGTCGTTAACGTAGCTTTGAAGAATCAACATTCAGGATTTCATTCAAAGTCGTTAAGTCACACACAACAAACTAAGACTATTCTGTAACGCCGAAAGTCTAGAAAAAACACCTCACGATTTTAATCACCTTTCACTAAGCTTAAAGTTCCTTATTTTAATTTTCTTCTTAATATCATTCATCTCACCCTCTGAAATTTCAATCTACATAGACTAATTATTTTCTACAACAGACTCGGATTTTTTTCAGTCTCCTTCGAGATGAACACATTTAATTCGTTCCCGGATTATCATCAAGTTAATTTAAACACTATTGTCAAATTCTTGTACTTCCGTCCGTCCTGAACGTACCAGTTATACTGTTTGATTAATAAGCAACAGCAAATGATTCCATACTTTACTATCAAATAAAATTTCAACCTCATTTTCAAAATTAGTCCGATATTTCAGGTTCATATCACATCACCAACGTATGTCTTGCGAAATTTGGAGACACTATATATCACGTAACTCTAACAAATTATTCTACATTTCCTAAAATTAGCTCCTCACGTCATACCTGTATGTAATATTTAAGTTTTTAAAACAAGCCAGCATAATGAACTGATGAGGCAATTTTATTTGCTCAGGTATCAGCTTCATTTTAACAATGATGTCAGAATGTAATCCTTGCTTTAAAAAACTAGCTAAAACTCATCATTCTTCAAAAAGTTTTCCAGTCCCTGAAAGTGTAATTGAGTCAGGAACGTTTTAGAAAACTAGCGCAAAATGTAAGTCTCCTTCCGCCTTGGCGACCAACGACAGCAAAAAGGCTGCTGTGAACTAGATCACTGGATCACAATTATGATGTTTTGCTTAACCAACAAAAAATGATCAGTCATACAACATCCTCCCGTATATTCGGCAAAATATACAGATTACAGCAAAGAAAGTACGACTCCACACTGTAAGGAATCAGACTAGGTCATTTTGTTCATGGCACAAGAGGAACGGCAGCCCGAGTATGTCAGCGTGGAGCGGTCAACAGGTACCGGACAAGCAGCCGCGGGCCGCCGCAGGTCCACAAGCAAGTTTGGTCGGTTAAGGTCAGTGCCGCCGAGGAAGTGAGAGGAACTTCATCTGACGCAATCACGGCCCTAACATTTGGTTGGTAGAGCCAGGACTCGCGTCAAGGATAGCGATTCGTACGTGCAGGTCAATCTGGTGAAATGCTCACTCCAAGTTGGAATTGAACCAGCTAAATGGTAGAAATGTTCACAACAGATCAGATACAATTGACATTCGTACCCACCGGCTCTGGGTCACGGTACAAGAAACATGAAGTTTCTTTAACATGAAGTTTCTTTAACATGAATTTGTGGAGCACTAATTATCGACTCAAAACAGTGGATTCATGACAAAACACGATGAAAAAGTACGAAGAGCATTACTACATGCTACATTTACTTAACGTTCATATATGTATATATATATATATATATATACATATATATATATATATATATATATATATATATACATGAATTACAGAATAAACGGACTTGACTGTCCACAGAAGAGCGAACAGTTGAAAATATTTACGACATGACAGCATTGTCGAAATTTAATAACCTAAAAACAAAATAATCTCACGCAAAAATAGCATGAATGGAGACTCACTCCAAAAGATAAATAGCGAAATAAAATAATACAAATATTGAAACCGCCTAACACTTTCAAATCAGAGGTTACGCTTCCTATAAATTCATTGGTAGGATTTATCATTGGATAAATTCATTGTTTCATTCAAAAACAATTCTTTCTCATCGCAAGGCCCGGTCGGCAAGGTTTGAATCCCCAAATGTCACCTTAATCACCGCGAACATTTTTCTTGCCAACTGAAAGGTAAGATTAGCTACGAAAAAAATTTGGTAAGGGCTGAAAAAAATGCTAATTCGACTTCAAATTCTAATATGTCTATTTCATAAAACTCAGAAATTTGACCTTTATGGAGAGCGAGTAAACGAATGTCAGCTCGTTTCTATACGAACGGTTGGCACCCAATCGAAAGTGACGTACTGACGTAAGACAGGCACCTTCCACCAAATGTGCAAATGAAGACAAAAGACCAAACTCAAGATACTGCACTTTACCTGAACGAAGAGGCTAGCAAGTCGCGTGTAACACAGGAAAAAAAAACAATAAAACAAAGCCGGCCGATCCAATGTTACAATAAACAGTAACAGAGATTTCCGCATGAAATGCTTCTATGAACTTGGAAGTAAAGTATATTTACAAAAATTTATAATCGACGAACTACTCATTTTAGCTGAAAAAAGACTCGTCTTATTTTATCAGGGTTTTCCTCCCCTTCAAGCTCCTAGTGAATTGGTGATTCAAGCACAATGACGATTTGTAACGAGATGTTTTCAAGTTTACATTCGCTAGCACATGACATCTTAAAGAAAATGCTTCCCAGCAACGTAGGACAGACATTAATAGCGCACATTTCTCAAGAAGCTCAAGAGTCCTACACATCGTCGAGCAGCGATAGGTTCTAGATGCGTTGAAGGAAGAGTTCATTCGTTGATCACCATAAATTAATCGACGCATACATGGCAGTACATGAAGACCAAAAATAGTCTAGAATGTACAGGAGTGCAGATTATAATAATATGGTGGTCAAGAAAACTAATCTCGCATAGGTTTACTGGAATAAAATTTCCTGCAGAACAGTCTAACTACAGAGTGCGAGCTAAAAAGACAATTGCTATGAAGCTGCCACAAAATTTAACCCTATGGTGGTATTGTTCAGATCTTCAATATTAAAATCCTCAAAAAATTGTCAACAATTTTTTGTAAGATATCCTGGCACCTACAGGATAGCTCCTAAAGATATACAAATGTTTTTCAAATTGAAGAAGGTAGCTGATAAACGAATAATCACTAACGGTACAGTCTCGTACGTCCCACGATCCTTCATTGCGATAGTTTTTACCGACAATGATACTTTCTATAAAAATTCTGATATTAATATGTGCCCTGGCTCAGATCAACCTCTAGGTAGTCATGAAAAACATTACGTATTCTCATTTCACATATAATGACAAAAAATAAAACTTAATATTAGCTACTATATGAACCAGCAAACGAAGATTTAAGAATGAAAAATCAGACAATACAAAAAAACTTGACAGAAAATTAAAATAGATTGTTTTTCAAAACTGTCATTTGAAGTACTTGCTGATAAAATTTACAACGAAAAGGCTTTAGAGCAGTAAAACTGAAAGTCGTAATCAAATGAAAAATATAGCTACACGCATATATTTTGTCAAGTGGCGACTGAACGTGAAATTAATCAGAAAAAAAAATAGATAGAATGAAATTTTGAATGCTTTTGGAGCAACACAGGATCTTCATGCAGTTAAAATACTGTAATAGTATGATAGTTATCCTTCTATTTCAAGTAATTTTTAATTTTGCAGGGCAATCCAACAAATAAAACGACACCTGACTGATAACACAGATGGCTCTACAAGCTAACCTCACAATAGAAGAGCATATCCAATAAAACATTTTCTAAGAAAATTTTTCAATTTTCTACTTTCAGAGATCAGTAACTAAAACAAAACGCTTCTCGGTTCAAGACTTCAATTTCGTAGCGATTTCATTTCAAGTGTTCCTCATGGCCCATTGAAATAATTCAGTACATATAAATAAACAAATAAAACCTTTACAAAAAAAATACTTTTTTCAAAGTAAATTTGATTTGTATACTTTTCAGCCATTGAGAAACATTATTCTGAATTTGATTCCTTACTCCCAATATTTAATATTTATCTTCCAGAGCCTTGGCTTTTACAGTGAATAAACAGCTGATGCATTCTCTCTCGATGACACGAATGAAATGCTAGCATAATTCATAGTCTGACAAGCGTAGATGGACGGCAACGCGCTCGATCTGCAAAGTTAATCCGGGATTAAAGCTTAATTAGCACTTGTAATGATTACAAACTTCAGAATATGGAAGGGAAAATGTTCTGATACTAATGCTTTCCAACTTTATTGTGAATAACGCATTATTTACCTCTGATGAATGATGTCCTTAGTGTGATACTGAATTCGATGAATTAATTGACCAAACTACATTATGCCTCCGGAATGAAGCAAAAGCACATACAGTTTTCTTTACAGAAGACAGTGTGCGAAAAATTGCAGGTTAAAAAGATTAAACAGACTTCCTGGACCCTGGCTGGCGGGATGGAAAAATATGAGTACATTTTCTGGAGTGAATATTTGTTAAACTAACAGAAACAATGAATGAGAGTTATATTACACATTTGTATTTAGTGTTTGTTCTTGTATTTCAACTTGTTAGTCTGTTTGAGAGTTACAAACTCACTACAAGGTTTGTGTATCTTGCACCTCAAACATTACTTTCTGAGCCCTGAAGAACAGTCTACGAAACGTCTTCAATAAGACTGTGGAGGAATGGGGACAGTAAGGGTACAAAATAAGCAATGGCGATTAGCAGTGGGCAGTGATAAAATACGACTTTGAACATAAGTCATCAATAAATGACTGCTCGCAAGAATTTTAAGCTATTTCTCACTAGAGATTTACATGTCGTAAAATAAGCCATCGCTCAGTTTTACAGACAGAAGTAAAATGTAGTCATTCACATAATAAAACATTCATATATGGAAGGCGTGAAGCGTTTCATATCAGATTGGAAGCACAAATATAGTATTTATTAATATATGAAAAGTGAGCTCAGGGGAAAGCCATTTTCATAGGAGATGGACATTCACGGGAGACTTCTGTTACTGCGAGAGTTCTACGACTCTAAAAGCACAGGCTTTCTGCTTTCCATTAAGAAGCCTGAGACACGTCAATCGTAAAATTATAATTTAAGTTGGAAGACAAACTGGGAAAATTCTAGTAGAAAGTTAGGCGCACTTCGTTACGGCGCTGAAGTTGCGACCTACCTGCCCCTAGTCTGGCATGGCCTCGGCAAAAGAGTAAGTAGTAGTTGTAAGGATCGCAGTGCTTCACTAACTCAGACTTTTCACACTGAAATTGGAGGGATAATTTAGTATGAACTTAGGATAAAGGGGAATCTATGCACAAGGTGTGTGTTCCCACACAAGATCCCCTGTGCATAGAAACAACAAGTTAAGAAAGAACAAAAAGAGAAGATAAAGAATAATCAGCGAAGAAGAAATGATAACGCAGGGAAGAATTGAGGGCACAAAAGATAGAATTCCTGAAGGCCCATTTACAGCTGAGGTAGCCTAACAGTGTCTCCCTAGGGACGCCAGTCCCCATAGCATAGGATACAAAGCTAACGAAACTAACCCTATTATTGCCTATGGCCTATCCTGTGCGCCCCGAGAGGGCAAAAGAGTAACACGAAGCTAAATGTCAGGAGTAGCTCCATACTCGCTGGGGGAAGATAACAGCATTATTATACACGTAAAAATACTTCAAAGCCATAAAAATCGAATACTAACAAAAATAATAAGAGTACACTTCTTCACATCGTAGCAGCGAGGGAACACTACTTCAACATCGATTACCTCCTGGTAAGAGATCGGCAGCGCAGTGCTCGAGAAGAACGAGTAACACAAACGTTTGTAATAGTCGAGGACTCTTAACACGAACACAAATTTCTACGAACATAAGAGAAAATTTACGAACATCAGGAATGAACGATATTCTGACAAATGAATTAATTACTGATATTCTCACAAAACAATTCAGAACGTCTCTCATCCTAACAAGCATAACAAATATCAGAGCGCGAGGTCTTTCTTCAGTCATCGTGCAAAATGCTGCCCAACTCAAACTCCTAAGGCAATTATTTATGACTTAGCTCTAGACGGTTGGAATTTGAATAATAGAACTTGAAAAAACTTCATATTTCCAAGGATTACTTGACAACATCATGGCAAAACTATCATACTTGCTTGTTTTAGAAACGGAATCTATGATAATATCAATCACGAGCAGTGCATCAAAAAGTTGTCAAAAGAATACATAATTTCAAAGAAATTTAACTTTGTCAACAAAGGTGAAGGAAACCAAAAATAGTAAACCATTTTGAGAGGATGCACTTTAGCCAATACTGATAACTACATCAAGTGTAAGAAAAAAGCAAGACAAAAACTGAACTAATTACCCCTGGTTACAACAGTAGTGTTAGAGTGATGGTCGCTCAAAAAAAAAGGAATGCTAAAACCAATAAGCTGACGGCCCACTCCTGTATACTCTGTAAATGTTAATCTCAGCTCATTTTGGTAAGCAGATTATTAACGACCATCATTGCAATAGTGGTAAAAGACAAATTAAATTTATAGTTGAAACGTTACACATAGAGTACCGCCAAACTATCTTGTACGAATGATGGAAACGCGGTCAGGTTACCACGGCTTGCTAGCTTTGTGACCTGTGCATACATTGTATGGAGTGATGCCTACGTGTGATGATGATCATTAAGCACAGTAGAAATGAGGCGTGGAACATCGCAAGCTTAACGGTAATACAAAATATAGGCGTAATAGGATACTTTCCTCATGGCT
Source organism: Orchestia grillus (assembly GCA_014899125.1). Taxonomy (NCBI): domain Eukaryota; kingdom Metazoa; phylum Arthropoda; class Malacostraca; order Amphipoda; family Talitridae; genus Orchestia; species Orchestia grillus. The sequence continues at coordinate 10,456 of VOMN01142633.1, forward strand.
TAAAATGATCCGAAATGATGCAGAAGTATGTATCAGAAACGTCATTTGAAAAAACGTTTATCTAACTTTCATATTGAAATGAGAACAAAAGGAAGAAATGGAAAGCATTATGAAATATTAATAGTTTGCGACGAAATTAGTTGTAAACCTTCGCGTACACAATATTTTCACAATATCTCAAAGCATAGTATTAGTACAGTCCAAAGTTTTTATGTTTATAAGGCAGTCAAAAGAAATTTAAGAGTTAATTTTCAAGGATAGGTTACAGCGAAAAAGTATTACAAATATTTTGAAAAAATAATAGAGACAAAATTATTCATATAACCTGGAAAATCGTCTCAAATGCGAAAACGCGTACTTTAATAGTATTCAACCTATATTATCGTACATATTATTGAAATCGTACACGTCATTTCTTACGCAAAAATATTCTAAAAACTTCAAGAAACATTACGTGGTACAAGAAGTGTTAGGGCCTGTCATTCACACGCCAACGCCTCGATGGGAAAGATTAGAGAGCTCAGCGTTAACTTGAGACATAGGAATACTGACTGACCTTCACAAACAAGGAAATATTTGTGAAATTATTTTTAAACGCTTCTTCATCCAGAGATCTACAGTGCAATTTGTTATAAAGAAGCTTAGTCAGTTTGACACAACGGAGACTTTACCCGGACGCGCAAGGAAACAAAAACCATCACCGAGAACTCCATGAAAACTGTCGCGTGAATTCGATATGAATCCAAAACTTGTAGCGAAACACATTGCCAAGATCTTGGATGCGTAGGGTTTTGTGATCCCACACAAAATCCCTTGCGCATAGAAATAGCAAGTCAAGAAGGAAGAGGAAGAAAATATAAAGAATCATCAGTGAAGAAGACATGAAAATGGAGAAAAGACAAGTGGGGACGAACGATTGAACTTCCGAAGGCCGAGCTACAGCTGAGGTAACCTAACATTGTCCCTCTAGGGATGCTAGTCCCCATAGCGTAAGATATTTAAACCTAACCAACCTAACCCTATTGCTATTACTTATCCTATGCCTCATGAGGGGTAGGCTGTACTTAGCAACGAAGGTTACGTTACGAAGTATTAAGAGATGGTTTAATAAATGTGTTGTAAACTTTTGCGTTATAAAACTATTTTTCTTCTAGTGTTAGTTTATGTTTACTTTTTAAATATGGTTGTCTCATTAATGTTCCAGTTTAATTAATGTTCGAAAATTTACGGGGCGAATTTAAAATTAGAATAAATCGTCGGGCTCCGAAGAACCTCAAGGAATTAGAGTGCGTACCCACTGATGAACGGAAAAAACATCGCAATAGAAACTTGCTCGAACTGTTAAGCGTTATAAAAAAGAAAGGCCATGGCAATGATTCTTACAATTGCAACTAGGAACATATTTTTCTACTGTATGAATAATTTTGTTATAACTTTTACAAAATTTACTAGCTATATTCATCCCATGTAACCTATTCATCTGAAAACTGTGGGCTCCATGGCGTACTGGTAGCGTGATGGCCTCGCAGCCGAGAGGCCCAGGGTTCGAATCTCGGCTCAGACAAGGCATTCCACGTAACCAGGGAGTACTTCCCATGGAAAAGAAAGTTTGAACCACACATTCCTCACATTCCTCACATCCCTCACCACGCCAGTAGATGTAAGGTATTGAAAACCCAACGGTAAAATGTGTTGGAATTAATAAAGGTTCTTTCTATTCTTTTTCGCGCAGTCAAAAATATATAAAAGGTTAGGACTTAGGAAACACTAGATTTGGAGAAAATTTTGAATATATGAATGATTGGAGCGTGTACGAATAATTTCGTTGTAAACTGTATAATTAGAAGTAAGTTGTCTCGAATTTCAGGAAAACAAAAAAGGAAAAGCACAACTAAAACACGAAATATGTTTGAATTTACCAGCAAATTCATCCATAAATTTAATCGAGTTTGAACACATTAATGGTTTGGATTCAGAGTTTCGAATCGGTTGACTTCGTGAGTAGGAAAGATGATTATAATTCGCTCATTCTCTTACTTTCTCTAATCATGAATTCGAACTGTGAAAAATAGCGTCTAACTCATTACTCTTGTGATGTTTCAATTTCGTACAGAATCATAAGGCTGTCTCTAAAGCTCTAACTTAAATTAACTGGTTTAAAAGATAAGAGAAGATATGAATGACAGAGATTAAAAACGTTTGATTTTGCCACCAATGCGCCAACGTTTTCCCCAGAAAATGATAAACGTAGGCTTTATTTTCAATACAGATTTAACTGTCAGATAATTAATTCTAGGAAGATTACCTCGATTACTCCAGTGGAACGAAAATGGAAGCGAACTGAAAGTTTTGACGGTTGTCCAAGCGAACGTATGAGAGCTTCATATAAGACAAATAGAACACGAACACACTAAAATTCATGTTATTCAACTCACATATGTGTCAACATTTGTGGAATTGAAAGATTTACACCTTCTGTAACTAGTCCACATTAATGGATATCTGCACACGTTATGCTACCTTTAAACAACAAATGTTATGAATAACCTAATCATCAAAACAAGAGGTGGTACAAATACCACTAATTTTGAGGAAACCAAACGTATAAGTATACATGACTTTTCAGAGACAGCAAGGGTTTTAGAGCTTTTAAAAATCTCTTCATTTCCTCGATCGAAAGCTGAATTACGACGGATATCAGAAGAGCGTCAAACTAACCAAACAACTAAATCAATTATACAATTATAAAGGAGGCGGAGATATTGACAACTTTGCATAGAACCAAATTGCTACTGATGTGTGTGAGCGTTTTCACACTCGAATATTTCGGTAATTAGAACACTAAAATTGTACGTACATATAAAGTACATATAAAGTGGATTTCCATTCTAGGAACACAAAAACAAAACGATATAACATACGATAAGTAATTTTTAATCAAATTACTGCAGAATTCGAACTTGACAGAATAGGATAACTGCACATAATTGAGTAGAAGCTGCAGACATTATCGGAATAGGCACGAGCCTCACTTTTTGCAAGATATACATGCATTGAGAACACACCACATGACGAGGTAGATGGTGAAATCCAGCGACCGAGCAATCGATGCACCATAAAACTTACAACGTCATCGCCGTGAACACGTGACACCACAGCTGACACATTGACATGGAACACTTTCGTACGTGTTCGCGAGCAGAGCTGAGCTTATTGCGCGCTTTTTAAAGCCAATGAAGAAACACAATCGAAGGTTTTAGGTAAATGACATTACGACGCCATATACAGGTGGTGAGAGTAAACGTGTCTGAAGTAGAACTGATACTGGCAACTCTGATAGTGGTAGCATCAACATTATACAGTTTGGCCCCAAAAAATGTGAATACTGTTTTGAGTAATCCGAATTCTTTCGCTAACGTAAGTACGAAAATCTTTTAATATTTTCCTATTAAAAATTAAAATGTTATGGAGTCTCTTAGCTACAATCAAACACTTTGCTAATCTGAATAGTCCTCTCGTTTCATAAATATTTTTCACCTATGCAAACCAAATAAACTCTACATTTTTGGCCATGCAGCTAACGAAAGACCAACGATCCTTCGTTGTGGAAACATTCTTTGAGTATGAATAGTAGTAGTGAAAGCAGCGCTTCAGCAACTCAAGACTATGTCGCACCGAAAGAGTAGGGACCATTTAGTATGGACTTAGGAGAACGGGGAATCTATGCACAGGATGTGTTCCCACACAAGATCCCCTGCGCATAGAAACAACAAGTTGAGAAGGAAGAGGAAGAAAAGATAAATAAGAAATAGCAAAGAAGGAATGAAAACGGAAAGTAAAGTGGGCACGAAAGATAGAAGTCCCGAAGGCCTATCTAAAGCTAAGGTAGCCTAGCGGTGCTCCCCTGGGGGCGCTAGTCCCCATAGCATAGGATAGACAAACCTAACTAACCTATCTCTATTGCCTATGGCCTATCCTATGCCCCCTGAGGGGAAACATTCTTTGAATCAAAAAACATATCGCAAGCTGTAAGAAGGTCAATTTTACGCTCAAGGACAACTTTACTCATCCTATTTTATATGGAAATGATTTAGTTTATAACATATGCCAACCCTTAAGTTTACAATGGAGATACCTCCAACAACAATTTTACATAAAATAATTATACCCTGTAAAGTGTTCCCTCTCTGTTCGGACTGATATTCAAATTTTGATTTGCTCAGGGTCACCAAATCACAGCTCCCTCACCTCTCCACAGCTCCCCACATGTGTGCTTTCTCTCAAAAGCGGGCGAGAACCGTAGGCCATATCAGTCGTACTTACGCTGTACGGTAATCCTCGCGATTATAATCTACGAAATGGTAAACGTATACAAAGTTTAACGCACTCTCTGTCGAAATGGTAAAAAAGATTTTTTATCTGTTCACTTGGGCTACGTAGTCTCAATTCCAAAAAGGTTACACTTTTTCAACAATATGTTTAACGCACATAACATTTAAATTAATAATATTTCAGCAAGATATGAAAAATTCTCACTGTAATACTATTTAAAGGAATATAAGCATTCATGTAATAAAAAAGTAAAGATCAAGAGAAAATCAAGAGGAAAAAAAAAGAAAGAAAAATAGTTTATTCCAAACTCGGTCACATA
>VOMN01142639.1:0-14044 GCA_014899125.1 Orchestia grillus
AAATTTATCCGTTCGATGACAGCGGCCGGCATGCTCTGCAACCCTCTCATACAGTGCCCTGAGAGTGAAACCTACAGGCTGCCATGCACACTCCGCTCAACTAAAACTATACACATGGGATGAGCACGAGTCTGTCGGTAAAACATTTTTGAAACAGAAGAAGGATTTACTTTAATTTACTTTGTAACAAATGAGAAACAATTAAAAGTACCAATAAAAAACTAAACACAGTTCTTTTCATCTCTGCTTCCAGTTTTTCTGATTGCAGCTCAAAACAGGGGAAAATAAAGAATTAAAATTCAGAAATGTAGAGATTTTACCGCAGTGGAAGATACGGGCCACTTAAAAATGTACTAATTATGTGTGACACATTTCTCGGATTTTCATTGGTGAAAAAAAATACAACAGGAAATTTGATACTTCTCGAAGATCGTCGTACCTGGAACATATTTAATTAGCACTGGACAGCAGAGTGTGAACGCTATTTAATTTAGGTTTTATACAACTGAAACTAAACAAGCCAAGGCTTAAGCCAGAAAAAGTAGGCTTACGATAAGCAGGTATGTGGAAATTGTTGTCAGACCAGTAAACATTTCCGTCTAGAAAATTCAACCCATTATTCGCTTCCATCTTCAAAGTGAATTCTATATTTGAGTACTTGGAATTCGAATGATTCCAAATGAAGCTGCATGGGATCTGGGAATCTGTGCTCTGAAAGTACAAAAGTATCGTTCACGTAGAGGTTGAATGAAATCATATTAAGATAGCCAAGGCATTGTTCCTGCCGTCTTTACCCATGATGGCACAATTTTTTTTTTGCAAATGTAAGTCCTAGAGCGAAGCCAATCCCTAATCTTTCTTAACCTTCTTTATTTTTAGAATGAGAACCATGGATCATAAAAAAACAAATTTTACACATTAATTTATGTTAAAAATCCAATACTAAATGAACTAAATGTTTACATACTCCCTTTTTCCTTACACAAAATTGTTCTTCTTAATGCTGTTGCTGATGAGTTTAATGAACTTGGTTACAAAGAAATATTGTCAAGTTTTTATTGAAGGCTTATAAACTGTTATGTATCTCTGCAATTGAAGCATTTTACATGACAATGGAGTATGAACATAACGTTGGTAATTGCATTAGTGACGTTGCATCTATGTGGAAAAAATTCGTAACTTCTGCTCGAGTAATTACTTCGCAGTCATGAAAATAAACCAAGTAGAAGAGCACAATCGGTGATTACAGATTACATATTCAATACTTTGGTGGACCAAATCTGGAAACTCTGAATCTGCATTACTCTGTCTTAGGAATATAAAACAATTGCATATACCGAAATTGACTGATTTAATTCCGTGGAATCAAATGACATTTAAAAACTTTCTCTTCTAGTTGTGTTTTCTGTTGCTTTCTCAACTGAATCGTTGCATATTTGGAGACCTATGTACTCTTTCATACATAAAAAGGAGAGAGTGACCCAGTCATTGAATGCGAGTGACACACAAAATGGTGACCTAAACCTCCTCTTCACACTTAAAAGTCTATTATTACGGCACACACAGAGGCTTTCTTGGGACTTCTTTACCTTTCATTTTTGCCACCAGAAAAGACACGAGATCTACCTCGTTTTGTGAAGAAATCGAGTGCATGCGTGAAACAACTGAATGAAACACCCTTGAGTCGTGAATGTGGATTATTTAATTTTGTGAGCAAAAGTCCGCCGACACAGAATTTTTGAAAATCTGTACATAAGCTATTCAGGTTCAACCTTCAACATAACATGTTGTCGGGTTCCCTCTCCCAAAACAAACATTATCTAAGCAGTTCAGTGTGAATTTTGAAACTTGCCTTCATCTTCGACACTTTCTTAAAATTTATTCAGTTGATTTTCAGTTATTAAGCATGCTCAAATTGATCATGAGAGGAATAATTCTCAAATGACGAGATAATCGTAGAAATTTGCGTCTTATCAAAGAATGATAACTTCATTAAGGTGAATTAAACACATTTAAAAATCGGAAAGCCAGGGTTAGACAATTGCCATTCATCAGCATTGTGCTCATTTCAAAGAAATAAGTCCTCATTTCACAATTACAGAAGTGCGTTATGTGTTTCCTCATAGGCGCGCCGTTTCGTTCCTGTTGACTTGAAATAAATGTTCTAAATTATACTCTAATGTTTTCAATGGGAATATCTTAAGAAATTTCAGTGTTATTGGTTGGCGTCCTGAGAAAGTAATGAGATACTCACCTGGTTTCATTGACACGCAGATGTAACCTTTGACGCTGTGCGGTTCGTGGTAGCAAGCTTCGTCTGTGGAACATGTATCCGGAATTGAACATGGGTCTATGCAGTCAAATCCTCTCACAGTGTCATCGTCCACGCAAACTTGTGGGTCCGGACAATCACTTTTGAAGCCACAACCTTTCTTGCTGAACAACCCCAAAGCAGTCAGGAAACTTTTTTGCGGCCCGCCCTGTATAATCCAAAAACTATTAGCTGCACTCCAATTCTGTTTCAACCATATTCGTCGATGAATACTTTTTAACAAATGCTCTACGTTTCGATAAAATATTTTCAAAAACATTTACCTGTAATTACTTGTAATGTAATGATCGAAAGTTAATCAAACGAGTTGTTTCACCGATGCGATCATGAGCTCATACGTATGTGGACAGAAATGGACGACATGTGGAAGGAATTGGAGCTTCAAACATTTACATGAACAATCCCCAGCATTAACGAAGAGCAAGACGGAATGTGGAGCACGGTACGTCCTGTGATGTTGCATCTTCTGTATTTTGGGTCTTCATCATGAGATGTGCCCAAACAATTGGGTCGCGAGGCAGCATGGGAGATTTTTGGTTATTTTTTCGTGATGTATATCTGTCATTTTAAATAGATATGAACATCGGACGAATATTTGTAAGAGCGCGCATGTACTTACGTTAGAAGAAAACAATGGAATGTAATAGAAATTCATATAATTCAAAATAAATAATTAGCAAATCATTAAATTTCTGTATTTAATATCATAAAATTTTTTAGACTTTGGCTGCTACTCATTATTTAGTTCTCAAATAATGGAAACAAAACGCTCATAGTCCGGTTTAGTCTATTGTCTTACGAATGATACGCTAGTCATTCCATTAACTCAGAATAATGACCCACTACAGTTAATTTTACAGTGGTGCTTGAAGCAGTCCAATAAATAACGCTGTATTGTTTAATTTTCGACTGTAGCAATTAGGCGGTATTTCATAACTTTCGCCCATGCCAAACGCTATAACATTTTCGTACCTCATGTGAAACGTTGCTCATGTGTTATATATTTTATACAGAGTTCTTACGAAAACGTGACCTAAAATGAAAATCATATTATTCACAAACCATTCACTGTATTTTCATTGTTCCAATTATATCCTTCGTTGAACGCTTTTCAACCAATGCATACGTTTTGATGAAGTATCTTCAAACATTTATCCTGTAATTACATCTCTGAAGGGTGTTAGAAGCATGTTTGCACACGAAAGTCAAGCAATAAAAATACAAGCCACAATTTAACTTTATTTTACACGTACAAGTTTTAGAAAAAAAATCGTTCCGAATACTATGTAGTAACTATTTTATTAAAACAATTATGAAAATGTTTCACGTTCCAATTCCTTCCACATACCGTCCATTTCTGTCCATGCACTTTTGATCTCATGATCTCATCAATGAAACAACTCGTTTGATTGACAGGAGATCATTACATTGCAAGTAATTACAAGGAAATATTTTTGAAGATATATTATCAGAACGTATAACATTTCTTGAAAAGTGTTCAACGAAGAATATGGTCGTAATAGAATTTAAGTACTGCAAAAAGTTTTTGAATGATAGAGGGTGGGCCACAAAAAGAACTTTTTTATGTATACATAACTCCGAGACTAATAGCTGAAGAAAATTTTATATGGCCTCATTTTGACCACCATTCAATGTACTTTCATTAGGTCAAAGTATTTTATATTTGGCGGAATAGATCACGAACAGATGAAGAATAAATTCGAGTCGTTTTTTTTCGCCATCGCGCGAGGGCATAGATACACATGTAAGTGCACCTAAGAGTACAATTACAATTTTTTGTAATCGTTTTGCTACTGTATCACGACAACGCCTATTTCTGAACCTTTTAATTCCATGATTTGCATCATTCGTATTCGTATCATTCAAAATGTTAATAAACTTAGAAACTATCAAGAACTATTACAAAATTAATGGTAGGAATGAGAGTCCGATGTCTAAAATCCCTCGAAAACGACTGGTTTTCGGTGATACAAGAAACAGTATGTTCTCGTGCTTTAAAAAAGGAGAAATTTTGATTTAAAAAGTACATAGATCTTTTTTTTTCTTTTTTATACTTCACATCAACTACTTTTATTAATGGAAAACATAAATTTTGTCTTACGAATTGCCCTCACAAGAACGGCAAAAAAACTCGCTTATCGTTCATCAGTTCGTGAACTATTCGTATTAATGCAGAATTGTTTAACCTGATGAAAGAACATTGAATAGCAGGGAAAATGAAACCATGTAGAAGTTTGTACGGCCATAAGCGACAAATTTATAGGTATTTGAGAAAAGGAATTTTTGGTGGCTCATACTGTATTTTCATTTCGAGTTCTATTTTTCATACGACGCCCTGCGTATGGTACTGATATATTTATAGAAATATTAAATTTTATTGACCTAATTATTATGTAAGTATGATTTTGGTATTCATTTTTTCTTCGTTGGGTTTGGTGGCGAAGATACCGGAAACTATGGTTTTCGCCCATGAACAATACATTAGTGAAATTTTGTTCCATCTTGTAATTTTATTGGCGATGAGAAACTTCATACGTGTTTTTTTTTAAAACATAATTGACTAATATCTCATGGATGGGGTTTCATGAGTAATAAAAGTGAGATGACAAGCAAATTTGAGAGAAAGAACCATAACCTTATGAATATTTCACATGCATAATCATCGATTAGTAACTTTACTAGGACCAAACCCTGAAAATTCTTACCATGCCTTTTTCTTTCTCTGCAGTGTGGGGCAGTAAGATTTTCATTAATTATCCTGCGAATGCACTATTCAATCATCAAACTTTTCAAGTCTATTAACAGCATGTTACATTATATGTTTACATGGAAAAGGTATAGGTGTGAGAACTTTTCAACATGTTCTTGTAATTCTCGTTTCGGAATTCATGTTTGAATTTTTTCAAATGAGCTGACAAAGTCATACTGCATATCTTTTATTTTGAATTAAACTCTGATCCAAGGCAAAATTCTTGAATAATTATGGTTTCGGAATAAGGTTTTGGACCACGCATTTTAAGGAAAAATTCTAGACTATTGGCGAACCTTTCTTATGCAGATTCTTCGCTTACGTCAAATTTCAGAGGAATCGTGAGCATGCATGTTTTAAATAACTTGTCACATGATCAGTAAATAAAATTAAAGCATTAATTGAACAGAAAACACTAAAATCTGCAAGTAAAATCACGAGCGGTTGGGGTTTGTGTACGTAACGGGCAAACTTGGCCCTCGATTTTTACTCTGTCAACTTTTGACAGGGGCTGGATGATGATTGAGGGACGATGATTACAGGCGTGTGAGAGGATGGTCAAGAAGTTGTTCGACTTGCGTGAAAAATTTACATTTAGCGTACATCGATCGTAACTTGGGTACAATTAAAAATTCGTCGTTACTTTTTGAAAAATACACATAATGCTAAAAAATTTAGTAAACGATCTAGTCCCACAATTAAAAACGCGAGCTTTCTTGAATTAAAACCACCGTTCTGGTGCTGCTACATAGGAGTCCATGACTGCAAGTGTAAATATTTCATCTCTGAATAGCTCCTTCTTTGTGCGGAGGCGAAGGGGCTAGTGGTGGTGATGGTGGTCACAGATCGAACACAGGTGGTAGTCGTTATACAACCCGTTTTTAACCAATGCCACCATTTTATACATGTTTAATCTTTTACCTGTGCGTGGTTGGTGTCTGACAACACGGGACTTGGATGGAAACCAGAGAAAAAGCCATCTTGCTCCTACTGCTGTCATATTCCGTTTCATTCGATTCCAGTCGTTAGTCAACATTTCCGTGCTTCTCAGGGGACCAGCAGCCCCTCGGCACCTCCCTCTCAGTTAGATGCAAGTGATATTTCACCCAACCCTTTGGAAATTTTGAATTTTTCAATGCATTGTAGAACTCCAGAAAACAAAATTTTCACGTTTTAGAGTCACTGTTTAATATCCTTAACAGACCCTCGTAAAATAATGATCAAAATGTCTAAGTAAACTGTCCCCACAACCTAGTTCTTACCGTGATGACAATCGTCTCTAATGAATGCGTTGTGCGATTGAGAAGAATGTCGTTTAGCAATAGCGAATTTTCTTGGATTGGGAATGCCTTCCAATAGATTCTATACCTGCGTTGCTATAAGTTTATTTACAATCTTTTTTCAATTTCACTCTTTGTGAATATTACAATTTAATTTAGTAAAAAAGGTTTGGTTCTTAAGATTACGTGCAAAAATTTTTACAAGTTATCAGTAGAGATTTCATCGACACTCGCTTATCTTTATGAATAGTTCTCGAAAAGTGGATGGTTCTCGAATGTTTATCGGGATTTTCGAAATGTTAACCAAAATGCTCCAAATTGTACAACAATTATATACTGAACCCGTGAATTTGCCCTCATTTAACTTTTTCTGATACTTACGAATATTTTTTGCTACCTAAAATCCTTCCGTACGTGAGAATACCTTAAGCCTTTTCGCTAAGTCGATGTAAAATTTGATTCGCTGTATTGTTGACGCTCCTAGAAAATTTTCTAAATGATACTGCGGTCAAACATGGTTTCGTTACGAAAATCCAACTGATCTCAAACATGCGGCGTGCGTACGTCACCAACTCTATGAGACCCTGGGGGTCAAGAGCCTACGACCCAAAATAAACACATTGCAAGTAACACTTGTAATTGGAACGAGTTAGGGAATCCAAGTAAGCAACCTCTTTACATTGAATTCACCACTTGGTCTCGTGAGATTTATCCAACGATCATTTCAAATTTCATTTCAAGTGATTTTTTCTCATACACTGTTCCAAATAGAATATAAGTGATGTTCCGATTAGACAGCGTTCCAATTAAAATCGTCTTAATTAGAAACTTTGTGTATGCAGGCATAGCTCGTCATTCCCCCCCCCTTAGAAACATACGCTTAAGAATTACTTCGATCTGATCATTCTACCCCATGTACTAGCTACCTAACAACACGTAAAAATAGGCACCAGAACTTTAACCCATTACCGACTTGCTAAACCTTAAACCATTTGCTATCGTCTGATAGGATTAAGTACGTTCGAAGTTGGTTCTACAACAACCTCACTACCAATCCCAGTCGCGGTCATAAATCTCACAGTGCATTTCGAGCGCAGTGATTGAGCAACAATTTCCTCTCGTCGCGAACGTGTCCGACGATCTCCAGCACTCGAAGAAGTAAAATATGGGGAGCGTTATTTCAATATACACTCGAAAGGCGGTCGTTCAATGCGCGCTTTATTTTTGCCCTCGTACAATGCATAAACAACAAAGTCAATTGTGATATTAAAATACACTTCGTAACAAACAACATTGACTCGATCGGCAGTTTAATGAGCACGCGAATGGTTACTCAGCTTTCATATTTTTTAACTCAAAAAATCAGAATAGCTATAGTTTTTACCCGTATGAGGGTAATCAATAACTCAGAATATGCATGAATAATTTGTGCATTCCATGTCCATGCAAAAAGGCTGCTCAACAGAGAGGTGTTCACAAGACAAGTACGGACATCTAAATTCCTTTATGAACAGTAGTTATGCAATATTTTTGGTACTTTCAGAATAAAAATAGCACCAAAAACTTGTTCATCGGACTTCTGCTACAAAAGTCCGGCAAGTGCTAGGCTTACCCACGACAAAATTGTCACCACGGATAATCAACATACAAAGGTATAAACAGCTCCTTTTCAAACATCCAGATATTCACTCAACATTTCAAATACAACAAATGCTATGATGAATATAACTTGTTTTATTCATGGAACCAGGTCGTCTAAAAAAGTTTCACTATACTTTCATAATTAATGATTCTCAATTACTGTCGCTTCATACGTCGGCCATTTAACACAAGTCGGAGAAATTTTTCATAATGAGAACTTGAAAGCAAGTGAACAATTAAAATGATTCAGCGACAAGAACTCTTGGTCGAACGGCAAATTTTTTAGGTCTCTACATTCTACTCAATACGCCAGCGAGCGATGTATCCATGAATTTTGAAGCCTCTCTTAAAGATCACCAATTTCGGTCACAATGCTTCTTCATTGGAGTCCGTGTCGTGCAATCATCCGCAAATTTTGGTCATACCTTGTAGAAGAGAGGTTCAGTTTTCAGCCCCCGCGTTAGACATCCACTATCTTCACTACGAGAAGTTTGAAGCGAGAGCTGCTACTAGCATATGAGAAGTAAATAAAATTTGACTCAAACGAATGGTAGCTTAGTTCCAACACGCAATTTTACTGAGTTAGAAACAAAGTAGCTATTTAACACCCATAGCGTTCGTTATGCTACTGAAAATAAAACAAACGACAAATAGACGGTTACGTCACACTAAAATTTATATCTGAACAACTAGCATATTAGATCACCGAGTCTCCTAAGAGCGCAGTCTTTTTTCTTTTAAAAGTGATATCGTTATTCGACGAAAGCTGCACAGTAATTGTTGTGCTCCAACAACGCTGAGAATAAAAGTCGGCAAGCATCGATGAATGAGATTAGCGTGCGTGAGACAGTAATTCACCCATATTTTTTATTTCACTCTTCTATCAGTAATTAATTCATTCACTAGTCGTCGTCTTCTTCAGACGTTCTACTTCAGTGTCCGTGAACTACTGCTTTTCAACATGCATCACAATCGTTTGTACGCACACTATGCCGTTACAGGATAGTGCCAGTCATCAGAATGATGAAACACACTTTATATTTAACGGAAGTGACTTAACATTGTTTCTAACACACAAATAAGAAAACCAAGATCCAAGTATGTTGAGTTATTGAAGCCGATATTTTTCACCCCAATTCCCATTTCTGCCACTGGATCAGAAATTTTCTTGCTGTTTCGCGTCCAGTTACAAAAACAAGTTAGCCCTCCTTTCACAAACGCCACAGCATCCCCCTTCCAGCATACCATCTACTTTTCCTGATACAGAAAAATTAGGAATATCCCTCCTTACGGTTTGCACACGGATATTTTCGCAGCCATTTCTGGGGTGAGTTGTGGCAGCGCCCACACTATGTTTAGGAGCTGCGACTTGGGAACAAATAATGTGCCCTTGGTAGGTCGGCAGCCGGGCCCACAACTGAAACTCTTCGGCAATTGGAATGACGATGCCGGACCATAGCGAGGTAGAGCTGCTTTCACTGAACCGCAGCCACAGTCTGTAAATTATAAAAAGTGGGGCTTTAGTATTGTTTGAATAGAGTTTAAGTCTATTATACCTGAATTTTGTGCACTTTTTATGCAGCGTATTAAAATTTAGGCCACCTTAGAAATGGGTGCCATGAAAGATTAGTCTCGAAGCATTCATTAACGAGGCTTAGTGCTAATGATGACCGTTTGTGCCCTGATTTTTACGGTTCCCAACTTCGTCTCAAGGATTGTGTTTTCTAGGTTTATGTTCCATTGTTGTCTCCCTCGCACGCTCTGGATCAAATTTTGCACCTTAGTGTGCTCTGCGTATGCCAAGCAGCGGACAGTTTACCGACGGTAATTCCATTTATTGCATTTAATTAACAACAATCAGTCAATAAATTGGATAAAATAAGAGAAAATATAGTGAAAGTTAGAGTACAATCGCAAAATCGAAGCAAAATCCGAGACTAGTAAATAAACGTTCGGGGGAGTGTTAGTATTCAAGCCATATTGCACGAAGTGGAAAGTTGAATGCCGATAGCAGCCAGGAGTAAAATACAGTTGACAAAATATCGGACAATTATGGATGAAATAAGGTCATCTCATAATACGAAATTTCACCCTCGTCAAGAGGAAAGGAATGATGACAGCAATATCGGATAGAGTCAGGATCTTTGCGCCTTATTTTACCGTTGAATTCGCTTTGCTTGCGATGTACGAACTGTAATAAAATTTGTCTTGAAGTCATATTTCAGTCTAGTCATGGACTCTTAGTTTTCCTATTCACAAAATCGATTGGTTGAGTATTATTTGTTAGTTTGAAGCTCCTTATCCACATGAAATGGGATCCAAAGAGATCGAAATGAAGAAAGGACTATTTAGTATGGACTGTGGAAACTTTGGAGTCTATTCACAGTGGTGTTGTCCTACCAGATTCCCTACGCATAAAAACAACGTGTTAGAGATAGCGAAGAAGGCCTGAAAATTGAAAGAAACAAAATGGGCACGAAAGACAGAAGTACCGATTGCCTATCTATTAGCTGAGGTCACCTAACAGCGCCCTCTAACTTTGAAATTATTTTGTACACGATTATGAATACATACCTAGCATTGTACCTCGCACTTCGTATATGTGTCGTGAGTAAAGTAGACGACATTAACTTTCTAGTAGTCCTTGATTCCATCATCCCTTTAGCAGATATCTCTACCACAATCGGCCGCTTCATATTTTAACCAAACGATTTAAGGCTTTAAAGTTATGGCTTGGACAAGTAGGCTGATATTAGAAGCTTATAAGTGAGAAGAGAGAGAACTCAGCACCCCCAACTACAGCAGTTTCGCCGAACATTACACAAGCTTTAAAAACTTTTTACAAGATGAGTCAATGCCTAAAGACAGGGTGGAAGATACAGAAATATGAGCATCGAATGCTAACTTTGTTCTCTATTCTTAAGTCAGGGGAAATTAAAGAACTGAACAGTCCCTTTACTTCCATTTTCGGAGTCTGTCTTCAGATATTGATTGATCGTGTGCAGGGCCCATTAACCCGCACACAAGGCGCTTTAACGTCTCCACGGTTCGGCGCGTAGATTGGCGTATGAGGACGAACAACAGCGTAAGCAGCTAGCGCACGATATGTGCACGTACACCAACATCTGGTCTTGACTCTGCATTTACGTTTGGCAGTTAGTCGAGGTCCCCATGCTACGTTATCGATGTATTCCATGGATTTTCTGTGACGTACATATACATATTAGCAGCGAGCAGCGTCAGACGGAGCCCTTTGGGAATAATCTCTTTCTCGTAATGGCTGACTTCAAACGATAGCTTCGAAATTGTCATCTTCCTGTAGGGTACCTCGCTCGCTGACACTTGCTGTAGACTGGCAGGGCAGCAAGTCCGTTTAGCTCATCACGAATGGCTGGGGAATTGCATCACACACTTGCCTCATGAATGGCTGGGGNAGTAACGTTTGTGTGTTGAGGAGCTTAACGAGGGATGTGTTCATTGGGTAGATTATTTCATCCGTGGTATGAACAATGGGAATGAAATATTTTCATTATATCTAATTAGAATTTTAGAACGTAACGACTTCTAAGACCTTCAATTGATGCTAAAAAGGAATAAAAAGTGATAAAAAATAAATGAGCCACGTTTGGTTCAATTGAGTTAGAAATTTAAAAAACAGGACTAAGATTAAATTTTAAATTTGTTCGAAGCTCCCAATCTGCATAAAATGTGTTCCAGAGGGAGCAAAAAGGCGAGACTATTTACTATGGCCATTAAAAATCGAGTATTCTATGCACATGTGTGTTCTCACATAATTATTCTCTGCGCGTAGAAATAATAAGTTGAGGAGGAAGGGAATGAAAAGATAATGAAATGGGAGTAGCAGTAGTGAAAGCAGCGCTTCAGCAACTCATGAAAAGATAAAGAATATTCAGTGAAAAAGGAAAAAATGGCAAGAAGCAAAGTGGGCACAAAAGATAGAAGTCCCAAACGCCTAGCTAACGCTGAGGTAAGCCAATAATGTTCTGCTGTTATGAAGAAAGTACTTTTTAAGACATAACAATTGACGGAGAGGCCAAAATATCAAGTTGATTTGAGATTCTTGCATTATATACAGACAGCTGCGAGGCACCTTAACCTGAAGTCTATTAGACTGTAACGAAAAACAAATACCAGTCCGGGGCGACAATTATGCGGCTATCGAATAAAAATGTTGATAATGGTGTGTACTCTAAATGATAATCAACCGTGCTGTATTATAAAGGTGCCTGGTCGGTAACACGCCTTGAGGGGGATAACTTCACCCGTCAATTTTTTGGATACTTGATGGTAGTAGCACAATGTAAGAACGGTATTAACGTAAGACAATGACAATAGATGTTTTATAACAGCGCCTCTATATTTGTCTACTGACATATCTTTTACGAGAAGCGTGAAATTAGTATGAAATTGTTTTGTTGAAGTGTTTCGCGTTCCCTAACTTTTCTACCTATCCCAAATGGAATCACATTCATTTTATATCACTGGATAATACTTTTCCTTCAAATTTCTTCTTCAGAACACTAACGTTCCTCTAACCGATCGCGTCTAAAGAGTTAGCACTATCGGTCTAGAAAAAAACTTTAAATGCATCTACGGGTTGAAAAAGATTGAATAGACGCTCACTGCGACTACAGAATAAACACTAACTGGAATGCTGAAGATTTGACAAGATGCAACGCTTTTTTAATGAAACAGCCATACAAGCACAGCGACACATCACTCTAACTACAGCAGCAAACTCAAACTTACAATGCGCAACTCACCAATTAATTCAACCCGGATTTCAGTGTCAGCAGTTGGTGGTACGTAGACTGGTAGCCTGAACTGTTGAGCGCTGAACATTGCGGGGGCAGAAATTGCTTCATCAGCCGTGGCGTCACTGCCGACTGGAAGGCCAGCACCAACTGGAGCGCCAGCGTAGGGGGGAACATTAACAAAAGTACCAGGAAAAGAATGAGAGGAAGAAGCCCCAGTGTATTGAGAATCAGGTAGTGGAAACCTAGTATACAGAGGAACGGAATCAGGGTATGGAGGCCCGGTAAATGAAGAACGTGAAATTGGAACGCTGCTACCGAGTAAAGATTCAGGTTGGTCGCAGGAAGAGAAAATGTTGACTGGATCACAGGTTCTTGTGTGGAAATAAACAGGGGAATCATAAATTGTAGCGGGCCCGACGCCTGCATCCGGGCACATCGGTTTGGGAATGGGAAGATGGGACATGGTGCATGCAGAAGGATACGAGGACGGCTCAGGAGGGGGAGGGAGATAATTGACAGGCACGAAAGAAGGAGGAGGATAAGTGACAGGAACGGAAGAAGGAGGAGGATAAGTGACAGGAACGGAAGAAGGAGGAGGATAAGTGACAGGAACGGAAGAAGGAGGAGGATAAGTGACAGGAACGGAAGAAGGAGGAGGATAAGTGACAGGAACGGAAGAAGGAGGAGGATAAGTGACAGGAACGGAAGAAGGAGGAGGATAAGTGACAGGAACGGAAGAAGGAGGAGGATAAGTGACAGGAACGGAAGAAGGAGGAGGATAAGTGACAGGAACGGAAGAAGGAGGAGGATAAGTGACAGGAACGGAAGAAGGAGGAGGATAAGTGACAGGAACGGAAGAAGGAGGAGGATAAGTGACAGGAACGGAAGAAGAAGCGGGATAATAGACAGGCTCGGAGGAAGGAGGAGGATAAGTGACAGGAACGGTAGAAGGAGGAGGATAAGTGACAGAAACGGTAGGAGTGGGATAATAGACAGGAACGGGCGCAAAAGAAGGAGCGGTATAAGAGACAGGTGTAGAAGAAGGTTTGAGATAATAGACAGGTGTAGAAGAAGGATTGAGATAATAGACAGGAGCAGAAGAAGGAGGGGAATAATTGACAGGCTCGGAAGAAAGATTTGGATTATTGACAGCCTCAAAAGAAAAAGTGGGACAATTGACTGGCTCGGAAGAAAGTGTGGGATAATTGACTGGCTCGGAAGAAAGTGTGGGATAATTGACTGG
>VOMN01142645.1:0-19562 GCA_014899125.1 Orchestia grillus
AGTACTGCTCGGAGGCCGCACAAGACGCGGTCTCGCTCTTCTCAAACGAGTACTCGCTCTCAGCGTACTCCGAGTCGGTGTTATCACCACCATCTGCCGATACAAGCACAGACATGCATTAGACCTTCATAGCAAATAAGGGACGAGTATACAAATTTTGAAGATATCCTAGTATTTAGCACAATGCGAAGTTTTATAACTACATTGATTTTGTGGTTTACCCAAAAGGAACAAGGTTACCAAAAAAGCTTTAAATCAAGTAAATTTTAAAATATTATGAACTTGCAGGGTTATCTTGTGCAAAAAAAGACATTAGAGATAGTTTCATACAAGGTCATATTTCACAGATTTATTCACAACGAAATTGAAACCCTATAAATAGGTCACGAAAACAGGATTAGATTAGAAAATTCCGACCATCCAACACACACGAAATGTAATCCAGAGAGAAGACGCGAGACCATTTAATATGGACTAAAGAAATGGTAGAATCTATGCATAATGTGTGTTCCCATACAAGATCTCTACCACACCACGCAGAAAAAGCAAGTTAAAAATGAAGAGGAATGAAGAGGAAGAAAAAATAAAGAAGAGATAGCGAAGAAAGCATGAAAAATGAAATAAATAAAGTGGGCACGAAAGATGCTCCCGAAGGCTCACAGCAGAGGTACCCTAACAGTGCCCGCCTCTTGGGGACGCCAGTCTCCAAGCCAATCGATCGAAAAACCTTACTAAACTAACCCTATATTCTTCAAGGGACCAAAAAAGTTATTTTCGTTGTAAGTGAATAACTAAATCCGACAATCAGAAAAATTCTAACCGTGTAAATACAATAGATCTGAACACCAATAATCATAGCAAGACTGAGAAAGAGTTGACCCCATTTGCTAACCAGCAGCTGGAGCAGTATACGCAGGTGGGGCGGTTGTGAACCTGTTGCGCAGTGCCTCCATCTCACGGCGCTTCTGTTGTTGCCAAGCGTCGTCAGCAGTGGTCGTACCTTCGCTGCCGGCCGCCCCCTCCAGTGTGCCGCGGTACCTCGACACTGTTGAGCAATATATTGTTGAGAGCATGAAACGCGCAGCAAATATATTTTTTACACGATTCGTAGTGTTCTTGCCTGGTTGCTTCTCATACGCGAAGGGTATATTAGGCACACGCGTCTAATTGTGAAACTGGATGAATAGGTGTTGCAAATATGAAGAAATCTAGTTATCAAGAAACTTTTAATTCTCAAGAATTTTATCCTCCAGAAATTCCAGCTCTGGATGAGGCAACACAACCATCCGAAACCTGCAAGCTACGTAAGGCAGCGAGTCTTGCCGCCGACGACAGATCAAATATAGGATGAAAGAGGAGCTCAGTACGACAATGCATACCAAAGCCATGCCGTTGCTGCAAGTGCCAGGACTTTGGGCACGAAGCGAAGACCTGCCCAGTTCAGCGTGGCGTATGTGCTAACTGCACCGAGGAACAGCACGAGTTGCCGTGTACTAAACCCTCGAGATATGCTAACTGCGATGAGCAACACCCTGTCAGCTCTCAGAATTGCTTCTATTACAAGTTAGAGGAGGAAATTTTAGTGAAATAGACGAACCAGAAGATCCGCTACAGTGAGGCAAAGTGTGCTGTCAGCAGAAGATTTATCAAGCCCCAATTCACATATGGGGATAAAGTGAAGGCATTTCATGGAAGGCCTGCTAATCACACGTCGGCTCCTGACAAACGATGAAGAAGTGCCGATACCGCAAGACAAGAACAATGGGTCCCACAGGACCTACAGCCATAGAGCAAGCACGAGACTTGAAGCAACTGGGAGCAACCCAACCCACAGCACACACGCAGCTGCAGCGCAGTTGGAGTTGTACTTGCCAAACGAACCTTTGAGGGCAATACCTGCAGTCATTACTTCTCGCAAGCGCCTACAGAGTGAAACGTCGCCACCCCATGATGGCGTCTTGCCCAAATCTGCAAAGATCGTTGGAGCCACCCAGCAAGAACCTAAACACGTTCAAGTCAAAATGCCCCTCACAGGGAGAGGGAGCATTCGCGGGAACAAGCAGCCTCGCCTCGTAGGGTTTCGGGATCTGTGCTCAGCACAGATCCCGAACCTCGCGCGGCTAAGTGGGGATCGACCCTGAAAGATGCGCAGTTAATCGAGTCGGTTTTGGAATGAGTTGGAGTCCGAATTTCTGGAATCCTAGGAATCGGATTTCTGGAATCCTAGGAATCTAATTTCTGGAATCCTAGGAATCGGATTTCTGGAATCCTAGGAATCGGATTTCTGGAATCCTAGGAATCGGATTTCTAGAATCCTAGGAATCGGATTTCTAGAATCCTAGGAATCGGATTTCTAGAATCCTAGGAATCGGATTTCTAGAATCCTAGGAATCGGATTTCTAGAATCCTAGGAATCGGATTTCTAGAATCCTAGGAATCGGATTTCTAGAATCCTAGGAATCGGATTTCTAGAATCCTAGGAATCGGATTTCTAGAATCCTAGGAATCGGATTTCTAGAATCCTAGGAATCGGATTTCTAGAATCCTAGGAATCGGATTTCTGGAATCCTAGGAATCTAATTTCTGGAATCCTAGGAATCTAATTTCTGGAATCCTAGGAATCGAATTTCTGGAATCCTAGGAATCGAATTTCTGGAACCCTAGGAATCGAATTTCTGGAACCCTAGGAATCGAATTTCTGGAATCCTAAGAGTCGAATTTCTGGAATCCTAGTAGTCGAATTTCTGGAATCCTAGTAGTCGGAGTAGGGCCTTATACTTTTCGACTGGTAATTAAGGTGTCGGAGTCAGATAATTTGAAATTCTAGGAGTCAAAGTCAGAATTTTTAGAATTCTACGAGCCGGAGTTGGCCTAAATACCTCCAAACTCCGCAACCCTGGTATTGACTAGATTTTACTACCAGTTCCCTTCAACTGGTTAAATGACCACACCTGTGATGAATCTTCGAGGAAACACCATTTTACTTGACCCTTTATTCATAACTTTTAAGTAAACCAGATTATCAAATTAATACATCTTAGCGACAACTGTACATCTAAACACAGTCTTCTCATCCATTATTTTGTACGCTTTCATGAAAACAAACCTTCGTCATTGCAATCATATTCGAGCCTAGGAACCCCATAAGAACAGATTGATGCTTAAACATCACAGTCACAGTATCAAGTTAGAGGGATACATGGAAGTTTCATCGTTTACTTTTCAAATTGTACGAGTACTACGGACATGTGTCTATTTTGGTGAACCAAAACAGCGTGCATTAGCTCTCATGTAAACGGAAGATACGCCTATTCAGCTACACTCGTAATTAGAGTTCAAGTGCGCCAATAGTGAGTATCTGTGCATACGACCTAAATGATTCGAATCTAGAGTTATTCATTGTGAATTCGAGTGAAAATATATTTTTAAAAATCATAGAATTGAATTTTAGTTCTACCATAGCCCGTGTGTTAGGAACTATGCCAAGACCTCACCAGCGTCACCGCCAGACGGGGGAGCGTTGTACCCAAAGCCGGCCGGACGGTGTGGGGCAGCGGAGTGCTGCTGACTGATGCCATGCTGTACAGTCGGCGTGGTGCTGTGCAGCACCTGCATAACACAAATTTTAAGATTAGCTTCAATGTAGGCTGGCCTTTAGTAGTAACATGAACCGAGTGATTCACCTTACGTCTATCCCCCGGTTTAAGAAATAGCGCTAAGATATATTATTACGTTACAAAATCTTATCTTCCTTGAATTAGTGATGCAGTCTTGCCCGGTGCAAAATATTGGCATTAAACACCGTAGATTTTTACCCGATACATTTAAATTGAGTGACTGCAACAAGAGAAAAGACACTAAGGTCATAACTGAGGATCAGTCCGTCCAATTAGCTCTCTCTGCGCACTCGGGGTCAGGAACGCTCAGTAGGTCTCAGCTGTCAATATGGCCAATCCCACAGAATCCAATACAAGATGAAGGAAAAAGATAGTCCCTCAAACCTTGGCAGGGACGGGCTGGCCAAAAGGTGCTTTGGGCAGCAGCGCGTCCTCGCCACGTCTCTCGAAGATCTGACGGCGACCTTGCACTGACAGCTCAGCAGGGTCCTTCTTCGGGCAAGTCTCCACAGGCGCTGCCAACAATGAAAATACATGTATTTTGCATGTACGGTATTTGCAGTGTGAAATGTTTACTGTTTCGTGTATTAAATATATACAGAGTGAGCAGAAAGTCCTTGGACCACATGAAATGCTGATGATTATTATTAGGGGAATCAATTCAATGGAACAAAAATTAAACAGAACATTTACTATGGTATCAGAATTTAATTTACCACATGATTTCTCAATGTGGTCGCCCTTGGCCTGCACAACATCCTCAAGTCTTTGCCCGACACCTTCAACCGAGGCACGGAGTGTTTCTTGAGGTACTTTGGCCGATACCCTCTCAAGTGACTGCTTGAGAGAGTCAACACTGTGGTGAGGAGCGGCGCAACCCTTAATTTCCAGCACTAACCAGATATAAAAATCCATAGGATTTAAGTCGTGAGAGGATGGAGATCATATAGTCCTACTCCAAAAATTCGGGAAATGACACCATTCTTGAGTTTGGATTGAATTATGGGAAGGTGCTCAAACCTGTTGAAACGTGAAAACCTTATCCTTGAAGTACTTTTTCCTCTCACAGAGTACAAGGGTCAAAATATCGATTTAGCACTTGGAGTTGATTTTCACACCCTCTTTAACACAATCGAGGGAAGATTTTTAAGTTTTTTGATATCGCGGTGGAAATGAGTCTATCCTGCGTGTACAATGTACATATACTGTGTTAGATGTTTACCGCGTTCCGGGTACACAATGTGAACACTGTCAGAGACACCTGTTACTTTAACCTATTAAAGTAGGACAGCTACTAAGATAAAGCAAGTGTACACACCCTCATGATCCCTCTAGGCTGAGACGTGTTTGCGCACAACAATCTAAGCTACTTCCTGAATCATCATGTTATTTCAAACTTCGCCCCTGTGCTTCTTTTCGGGCTTCATACCTTGGTTTCCTTTTTTAAGTCTGTTCTGTTAAACCTCGAATTTCATAAGCCCGAATTTTTTTACCCGTAGGTTTTGACTTTATCTAAATTCTGTTGCGTGTGGTCACGTCTTGAACACATTAAATTATTTTTCGAGAGAAATATTGCTTCAGATTGATTTAGCCTATCGAATGAATTGATGATGAAAATTGAGGTTTCAACGAATATTAATGCATTCTATAGTTAAAACAGAAAACCAACAACTAAAATTTCACAGCACATATCCCCAGCTAAATGCTACCTTCAGGTCCCGACTGTACATTCACTGGAAAGGAAATTATAAGTCCTGCTTGAGACGTATTCCTTCAGTCCCATAAAATAGTATAACAGATACGCACAATTCTTGTTGAACAATCGGCGNGAGATGGACATACAAACTCGAACATACCCGCAAACGACGTCGCTTGCGGGGAGCACGGGCCTTTTAACGAGTGAGAGGAAGACAAAAAACAAGGACAAGGACTATCTCAAACAAATTCACACAAGTCTCCTGCAAAGTGTTGCGGCGTCGGAGGTGAGTAGTTAGGTTTGTTACTATTCAGAGCGTATTTCCAAAAGTACACCGACGAGGAGAGTTACTATCAACGCTTTAGCTCATCAGGTGACCAATAAACCAACCTGGACGACTACAACACAAGAGCATATAAGACGCGGCCCTTGACAAGGATATGCAGGGCTCTGCAGTGAGACATCAAGCGCTAGATATTAACTCGACAGGATGCCATATTAAGTAGATTGGATACACACGCGAATATATATTTTTTATGTATAACTTTTCTAACATGGCATTCTTTCTGGCCGAATACCATATCATGTAGATTAATAGATACTCAAGCAAATACAATTCCTTAAGTTATAAAAGTTCTTCAATATGGCATTCTTTTTAGCCCACCTTGTATTAAGATTACGTTTATTTCCCATCAGATACTGTTCGTCAACTTCATTTACAAAGAATTTCCAGCAGATTATTAATAAAAGATAATTCCTTTACTTCAGTCTCCTGCTCACTCGACAGAGAATACTTTAGTTGAGACATCCTTAACATCTTAACCCATTTTCTACGATAGCTTAATTGATTATTTGCTCTTGTACTACACAAAAAACGACCACCTTTTCCCTAACAGAGACCTAAACTAAGATGAAGGATACTGGTGAGTTCGCTCAAATTTCAAGGGCTGTGCTATCAAGAGGCTCCATTCTGACCAGTCATGGCGGAGCTGAAGGCCGCAGCTCGTGCCTTGACGGATGACTGGTGGGGCTCATCCAGAAGGGGAACAGCGGCAGGCATCGGGCACACGCCTTTCACAACCCTGCAATGCAATGGCAGTACAGGAAGATATTTCTCTATATGTTAGTACAGTGTCACAAAAATTTCGATTAAACACAATAAAGGAAACAACTCTTCAAATAACTATGAGATGAAGAAGAGTAGGAGGCGAGAGTTTCGAATGAAGGGGGGTTTCAATTTAGTAAGCTACCAATAGCCTTCATTCAATACGTCAACGCGACAGGCAAAAAGATTTAAACCATATTTCATACACGGAAGAAATCAGTGTTGTTGAGAAAGGCTTCCTTAACTAGGTTTATATAATTCAACAGTAGTTACCTAAAAACGAAGCCATGCTATCTTAATTAGAACTTCGGCATATAAAAAAGATTCAATTGAGTGCAACAAGTCCTCACTCGCGCGTGACGACACCAGCAGAGACAGATTGCTTGAGCGGACTCCTACTGCGGTGCGATGCCCTCGATGTCACAGCAAGGCCAACACTTGCAGCAGACGGAGCTCCAAGCGTCTTGGCAGGACTAAGAGAGCGGTCCCTGGAAACTTGTTGCTGGACCCCATTGCTGGAACATGATTGAGTTTTGTGAGCAACGCCATGCCCCAAGTTAGATGTCTCAGCATGACCATCTCCTACTTTGGAGGGGCTTCCGGATCTGACATTTGTCCTAGCCCTAGGGGGCTTGGTAGGGCTGCACGACCGGGCTCGAGTTTGCTGCCTGTCAGGGGAACTATCCCTGATTTGCTGCTCCCAGCGGTTGCGCAGCTGCTCCACCGAGGTAGGGCTTGCAGCACGCTGAAAAAATTGGCCAGTTTTAGAAATGCTTAAATTTTTCCTTGTCACTTCGATAGGCAGAATGTTTGTTGAGATCATTAAGACCTATGTAACTTACCCTTGCAAGACTTGACCCCCGAATTAGCTGTTATTCGAGTGCTAACCCTTCAGCTTAAGGTATTTGTTCCAGTGTTGGAGAATTAGTTCTCGAAAAGATTCATTTTGCTTGAATTTACATGCATCAGTTATTCATAAACTCGAGTTACATGTAAAAACTATCAATCAATTAAAAGGAGTCCACTTTTAGCCTAGATCAAAATTTCACTCACACGTTAGATAAATATAACAACCATTAACACACTGACACCTACTTGAAGTTCGACTCTGTGAATAAAATCTAGAGCCAAAAAGTAAGGATAAAAACAACCAGAGCCTCGCTTTTGTATAAAGGATAAATAACAACAAAAATTAGTGCTGTTGACCCTCGTGTGAAAATAATTCAACGCAAACAGCAATTTGTACTGATGTTAATGCAGTCTGTAACCGAGTTACACACTTGCACATTTCAAGCCAGTTATTCAACACTAGCCAACATTCATTTCCTACAGTGGAAGCACGCAAACGTTCCACAAAGCAACAGGTGCAGCACCTGAGATGAGGTTCCAGCTACATGCCCTCAAACTGTTACGCCAAATTCTGTCCAACTCTCAGCTGCGTAAGGGTTCAATTCAGCCTGTGTACTAAATGCCCTTCATAAACGATCCACCGTTATTCACCGTTCAAAATGTAATTTTACTGAAAATATTCAAAATCGAAATCGGAAAACTGTAAGGAATTTGAAATGTGGGAAATAGGAAGACAACAATGTCACATATAATTCAAATTTTAATATACAACCGATCTACATATAACCTACTTAAATGTACTGATTTCCAGAGTGATCCCAATGCTTCAATGAAACCAATTAAAAAGTGCTAATTAAACTGTTCCTACGGTCATGTGGTAACTCGGAGCCAACATGTAAGAAGTCAGATACAGTTAGTATATATCATTTTCTCTCATCTGCAATGTATATCAGCACCGTCAGAAAGAAATAAACATTTTATATCAACCAGCAGCACTCACAAGCCTAAACGAGCGAGGGATCTGGACAGTACTGCCAGGTGCAGCGCCTGAGGCAGGTTTGAGCACACAGGAGAGGACCTTGGGAGGGACATCACTGTCCTCGGGCTTGATACAAGCACTGATCTCCTTGACCTTGGTGATGGTGTCTGGCACGCTTGCCTCTGAAGACTCGTGTGCGGGGCTCAACTCTGACGTGCTGCTGCTTTTGGAATGAGGAGGCTGGGCAGGTCGGACACCATTGGTTGAGGCAATTGCTGCTTGCTGCTCACGCTTGAATTCCTCCTGCTCCTTCTTGAACTGATACACCAGCCGTGACTGGGATTCTGGAGTGAAGCCTTGTGCCTCCTAAGTACGAAAATGAAATACCATCGTGAAATTATTACTCAAAACTTTCATTCAAAATACACGCGTGGCCAAAAATACATCGCCATCCACAGATTATGCATACTTAATGTTTTTGTCGTCAACACTATAAAATATTGGCAGCAATTGCGTCATTCTGTAACACTGCAGTGGGCACAACACTTTTTGCAGAACATGCTCACTGCACATGGATCCGCAATGTTCTATCAATGTCAAAGCCAAAATTTTGTAAAGAGCTGTCGAACCACAATAATTTTAAATTACAAATATAAACATAGGTATAGCATCTTAAAGATATACTTTAAGATTACATATAAAATTTAAAAAAGAAATGATTATAATGCTTAGAATATGAAAGTAATTGAACACATACAATGGGGATAGGAAGTGCAAAATGGTCTCAAAACACCAGAAATTAAAATGCTTAATCTATATTCTATAAAGAAAGGAGAAGACAGAAATTTCCCACATGACTCTGACAAGCAAATAAATATTCTACAATGAAGGGGAGAAAACGACACACTTGTGTGTGAAAGTGCAATTTTGAAATTGTTCTAATTTATAAGGCAGAAAAGATAAATGTATTAAAGCTAAATACTAAAAGAATTTTAAAATTCAAACATACGAATAAAAATACTTCCATATGATTCAGAGAACCAATATTTGCAAACGTGGCAAGCTATGTACTGCATGAATTACCGAAGTTTGGTATAGAAGCTGGGTAGAACAAGGATAGAAGAGCATTAATAATAACTGCAGAGCATATAAGTTAATGAAGCAGTTGACTTACAAGAGAGCTGATGAGTTTGCGGTCCCAGAACAACTTAGATGCGGGAGACATGTCACGGCTATTTCTCGCAGGCCCAGCAGTAGGCAGAACTTTAGTGCTGGCCGCTGATGCCTGGTCGAGGTCAGTGCAAACTACCTTAGGTTTGTGAAGCTTAAACTCAATAGCCTGTTTTTGCTCAGGAGACAACAAGGGCCTCTCTCCATAGTGATACGTAGGAGTACTAGCTGAAGGTTTTTTGGGACTGTCGGATTTGGAAGGACAAGCCCTACTACTTGCAGCATGCACGTGAGGATTGCTAGAATTGGTGCTACAAGCCTTACTAATCGCAGCATGCAAGCTAGGATTGTTAGAATTGGTAGGACGAGCCTTACTACTCGCAGCATGCAAGCTAGGATTGTTAGAATTGGTAGGATGAGCCTTGCTACTTGATGCATGCACGTTAGGACTCAAAGCGGCAGTTGCGGGTGGTGATGGCGGAGGTGGAGGAGGAGGTGGAGGAGCCAAGGTAGAACACTGCAAATGGGTCTGATCTTCAAATTTATGGGAAGATGCTCTTTCGTTGCTAACGGCAGGTTTAGAAAGTTTTATAGCAGAATCTGACGCTTTGGTTAGAATGGGGTTAGTATTAGCAGTACTAGCAGAGCCACGCAAAATGACAGAAGCTGTGGAGCGACTTTCACTGGATACCTTGGAACCCACACTAGTAGAATGGTAGGAATAGTCGTCTTCCCACTCCTGCATCTGCTGCTGCCTGCGAGCTAGAGCCTTAAGACCTTTGCCTGCAGCACGAGAAGGCGATGGAACAGAATCTTGAGAATATTGTTGACCACGTGGCAAATCTTCCTGAAGAGTATTAGATTTTATCTGAGATTTAGGAGCAAGAGAAGAAATAGGAGGCTTAGGAGGAGTAGCATCTAAAAGTTTTGAAGAAGATTTTAATTGAAATTTGACAGGACTGGAAGGGATGGAAGGAGCTGGAGGAGTTGAAGTTTTTCTCACACTTTGATTCTCTTGCTCTGATGTGTTTTTTTCAGTCAATTGACGTTCAGCCTGATCCTTATTCAAGCTTCCTGAAATAAAACAAAACATCAAATTTGTTACCATACTGATCACCGAGTGATACAGTTGCAAATTAAATCACAGAAAAATCTTAGATAAATGAAACTAGAAAAGAAGCACATGCCTCGATCTGTTGACAAACGAAACGATGAGTGAGCATCATACAAAAAATAAAATGAACTAAATGACAAATAAGGCTCACCAAAGACCTCAAAGTAATCCCACTAAAAATACTATCAACCACTTGTGTGAAATTTACCAATGGCTCTCACAACACTTATTAGGATCTCAAGAGCCCCTAGAATGTTAACTAGCACTAACATTGGCACAGCTAAACCAAGAAGATTAGAGGCATCACTAATACTAAAAAATAAACTGAGAATTAGTTTTCAGTTAGGATGTTAAAGAAAAATATGAAAAACTTTACTTGGATAAAAAATAATTGAAATACCTGCTTAACCTAATAATTTTTGCTGAAAGAAAATAGTTCAGAATAACCAAAGTAGATTCAGCACTATCATTCAAAATCAAATTTTCCCAGAAACTCTTGCCTAGCAAAACCAAGATAAAAAATGCAAGATAATAGGCCTTTTAAAAAATTGGCATCTAATTATCTATACTTTGGTCATGGCAGTCCCTTTAATGCCCCAGTGGACTATACAATCCTTTTCATAAGGAACTGCTAGTTTTTCGTTGAAAGGTAAACGCAACCTTATTGTACATATACATAGGACTGCATACAGTTTTTCAAAAATAGCTAGATGTAGTCTTAGTGCCAAAATAATTTGGTTGTTAAAGGATTAATAGACCTAATATGTTAATGTACAGTCAGTCCCTTAAACAGCAACTTGTATGCAAGTGAGCACAGTGAGAAAATGTAACAAAAACTGCATGACAGTAGAATGAACATGCATTCTCACTAGATGCTATGATTAAATGCAACCTGTGCGCTTGTTAAAGAAATGCTACGGTACATAAAATTATGTTAAATTATAACCTATGTCATTCCAAGAAAAATATAGCAAACTTCTATTAAAACATGTCAGCATGTCTAAAAAATACCACACTAAATCTGTAATGAAAAAACAGTTCCTTTGTACATAAATTAGAGAGAAATTACACAATACTAAATGAGTAATGCTAACTATACCCATACCTGCACACATGTTTACTACCTAAACGATAAAACTACCATTCTAGAGACGTTTTAATTAAAAAAAACAATTAAATTACACATTTCCTTTCTTATTTAGAAAGAAATTATATGAAGTACACAAAATCAATTTTATTAAAACATGGACAAATTCTGCCTCAGTAGTATATTGATGTATAACTCAATTGATATTTCGAGTATCTGTGTGAACAAATAAGTATTCATAATATACCAAATAATTTACAATTCATAATATTTAACATATTTTGGAAAACCTTGCAGGATTGTTAGTCCTACATAAAAAATGACAAGATCAAACATATTAGGTAATGTTGAATAAACAATAATTTTCTTGAAAATGTTCAATAACAATTGCAATAAAAATATAGGGTGGCAAAAAATACTGGTCACAAATTTCTAAAATCCTCTATAGCCACAATTCATTACCATCAGCATGCTGAAAACGAACGAAATTTGGTTCTTCTGTTTTCTAGAAAATTCCCAAACAGTCTACATAGCCTAGAAGGACACATAGACTGGTTTGGTTTTCAGTAAGGTAACAGACTCAGCCCAAATAACAAGTCTCAGATTTCTCACGATACCAAAATCCAAGATATACAGTATTCAAGTGAGGAGCATGATTATAAGGGAACACAGGGCTGGCACTGGTTACACAAAAATGTCCAGGAAACTCTATTTACCTATTACCATTTTACAGGCCATTATAAAGAATTGGAAATCTAAAGGGACTATAGTCAATATAGCAAGATCGGGTGCTCCTAGTGAACTATCATAACGAGATCACTATAAAATTGTCACAATGGTTGAGAAAGACCCTCAGATATCTTGACAAGAATTAGCAGAATGTTTGTCATTAGGCGTGAACGCATTGCAGCCAACCATTAGCAATGTTTTGCATGAAGAAAACCTGGAGAAACACACTGCTCAAAAAGTCCCACTGATGCAACATGTTGTATCTCAATTGCAATGTGCAAATGCTCTTAACAACAAAGGAGATGACTATTTTATTAATATTCTATTGTCAGATGAGACAAAAATTGACCTATTCAGCAATAATTACAATAGGACTGTTAGGCCAGAACCGAATACTTCCACGCAGCGACAAAACACCCTGCCCACAGTGAAGCATTATGTTATGGGGTTGTTATTTCTCTGCAAGTTCAGGATGACTCCATGTCATTCAAGGAACCACAAATTTGACTAAATACTGCAAAATTTTGTCTGAACATTTCATGTCCTCTGTTCAAATGCTCAGGTTTAAGAGAAATGAATGGCTGTTTCAATAAGATAATTACTCTAGGCACAAGTTGAAATACACTTTGGAGTGGCTTCATAGCAGGAGGGTCAGGGTTTTAGACTAGTCTTCACAATCACCAGATCTTAATTCAATTGAAAATGTTTGAAAATTTTAGTTAGAATGAGAAAACAAATATGGCTGAAGTGGAACAAATCTACCTTGAAAAATGTGAAAAAATACTTCTGAACTTCTGCAAAACCCTCATCTTTTCATGCAAGCATTGCCTGTAGGTGGTTACAGCTAATAAGGATTATGTGACCAAGTATAGTTGAATGTCATGTTACAAATACTTATTTGCCACCAAGTTTTTCTATTTTTTGTTGTTTGAATATTTTCAAATAGATTCTTGTTTACTAAATATTACCTAATAAGTGTGATCTTGCCCTTTTGTACCTAGGACTCAAAATTCTCCTAGGTTCACTTAAATATGTTCATTAGTAAAAACTATAAATAATTTGGTATGTCACAAATATTTATTTGATCCATTGTACATACTGAGCATTACTTATTTTGAAATATAAAATTAGAATACACTTTGGCAGCAACACAGATGCTGTATCACTGACCTTTATGCCTGCATGTAGTTGGTACTTCATGGCTCTTGCCATCCAGAGGAAGGTTTTCTTTATCCAACAGTGGCTTAGGAGCAGCCTTACTCTCTTCTCCCAGCTTTGCCAGCATGGCCCGTCGAGCTTCACTGCGAGCCAGCATTCTCTGCAAGCAACAAGGCAATGTAACAAATGATATCTACTGCTTCATTAATTTAATTTACACATTATTTTTTTATTTTGAAAAGTTGTGACAAGAAATCCTTGTAACTTGTCATTACTATCACATAATGTATTTATCTATATTGAGTCACTCATTTAGAATGATACATTACCATAGTTTGATTGAAAATCAATATCCATGCAGATATGAAGATAAAATAAAGAACAATGCAATTTTTCCTTTCAAATAAATCACAACAAACACTATTATTCATTTTTTAAGCAGTGACATTGCTAAAACCAGAGCTCATAACACTGTATACACTGGGTGATGACAGGAAGATATTTATGAGCTTGAGCACTAAAACAGTTTCTAAAATTCTCTAGGTGCATTCTGCGCAGTAACCAATCAAATAATTATAGAATTGTAATTCAAAAATACTATCAACACCATTAGATTGACTAATCTTCCACAGAGGTATTCCAACTATCTGCTTTGCAAAGATTTTTGATCATTAACATTCAAGTTTAACACAAAAGATAAATATTATATGACTTCAAACTTGTTTATTCACAGATTTGTACTAATATGCTCAAAGTTTTTATTTAAATTAACTCAAATAGCAGAATGAACAAAGTAGTGACCAATGTCATTAAATTTTAGTTACAAATTATCACAATGAGGTTTTTTAGCTTGAGGTGAATAAGCTTTTTCAATTATTTGCATGAAATGATTGTTGGTAATCATTTTGTTAATATGTTTAAAAGATCTTTACATAAAGAGTTAGGGTCATTATTGTTTCATTATGTCGAATAGTTTTTATATTTGTTTAGTTGGGCAAGCCCCAATTGAGGGCACACAATTTCAGCCTTTCATCACTATTAGTCCTCCATGCTCTGCTCTTTGTGGCTGCCCTACAACTGTTTGAGGGGACCTTACCTGTGTTGTGATGGTAAAAAGCATTGGAATAGCTAATCAAGAGAGCAAATGCAAAAAAATGAATCAGGTCTCAAAAATGTCATACACTTGTGTAACATGATCTAACTCAGATGACTTCACCTCACTAAAATGCATGGTGGCTAATCAGGATGTAATTTTAGCCATAGAGTCCAAGCCAAGGGGCTTACATCTTTATGCTTAATAAATGAAAGAAAGGAAAGTTAGTTGCTCATCAGAGACAAAAATGTCTGCAATTAGCTGTTGATAGGAATTTCTGGAATTTATGAGCTCTTTTTGAAAATGTTACTTTGAAAAAATATTTTAGGCTCAAATTACACTTTGTGACCAATGTTACTTGTGGCACTTCAACTGAGTCAGCAACCATATTTTTAAGATCTAACTATTGCTAGTAACAAGATGTTGCTTCCATAGACAAATACTGTTTATTTCAATTTTTCAATACTTATTATAATTATTTTCAAAAATTTATGGAAAACTACATAGAAGTAGTAAGGATAGCAGCATTTCAGTAATTCAGACTATCTTGTACTGAAAGAAAAAGAACCAATAGTTATAAACTTGCAAGAATGGGGAATCTATGCACAAGGTGTTTCCACACAAGATCTCTAGTACATCACAACTGCAAATTAAGTAGGTAGGGAAAAAAGAAATGATCATCAGTAAAGAAGGCAAGAAAATGAAAAGAAGCAAAGTGGGCACTAAAGATAGAAGTCCTAAAGGCTCAGGCAAAGCTAAGGTAACCTAACAATATCTCCCTAGGGATGCTAGTCCCCACAGTATGATATTAACAAACCTGAATGACCTGTTATTGCCTATGGCCTACCCTACAGCCTCTGAAGGGAAAATGTTATATAATCATATGGTTGCTCTTAGATTTTGAAACACCTGTTCACAAGCTTTAACTCTGTCATAATCCTTTAGCATAGAAGCTTAAGCTTGCAGTATATATTTACTTTACTGAGGCCACTTGCCCAGAGCATCCTATATATTGTACAGCTTCACATTTTTTATTAAATGTGATTTTTTTTAAAGTAAAAAATCTATTTTCCAAAGGTTTTGACACATAGAAAAAGTTATATTGAAAGATATTCCAATCATTCTGATACTATTGCTCTAAATGAATTTGGGTCACATTTTCATGCTTTCTGACTACCAGTTAAACCAGTAGTATCACATTACATTGTCTAAAATCAATTAAACAAACATACCTTAATCTAAAACCTAATGTAATTGAGATGAAGCATAGGAGTGAGAGTAGCATACAATATAAACTAGTTTTTCTTAATTTTTGGTAGTCATAAACCTTTAAAAAATAAATTTCAACCACTCTGACAAAAAATACTACCCAATGTCAAAATGAAGGCTCTTAAATGAATCAAATGCACAGTGCAGTTGGCCATAGTTTAGTTAATATTAACCACGCACATATGTGAAACAAATTAAATACATCTTGTAAATATAAGTATTAGTTTACTTTCTTTCTTTTGTATAATTAATATCAAATATTAATAAAATGTTATTATAACAGTCAATCTTCATTACAACTGCCTGTCATATCAAACTCTGCAAGCTTAGACAAATTTTCAGTTATAATTTTTCATAGTGAAGATCTAAGTAATTAAAAGCTCGTTATCCTAAATAGACTACAATTTTACGGTACCAATTGATTTACATATGCTGTGCAACCTAATGACTACCTTTTACAATGCAGAGGAAAATGTCATATATACTAAAGTATAAATATTTGTTTTCAATTGGGCCTATATTAAATAAGAAAAGATAACACTACAAATGATTTTAGGTAAAAAATATTGTATTTACTGACTTGATGCTTGAAATAACATTTTATTCTTCATTATTTGGACGTATGGTCGTAGAAGCATGAAAGATACCGAATTACTAATTACACAAACACAACACTAATTGATAAGATTCAATCCGTAAGATAAGAAATAAATGGCCACATCTATCCTAAATTTACCATATGACCTAAATTTCAAAATATAGAAAATATGTTTTAAAAATTAGATAAGGTCACATGAACCTATAAACTAAGAAAAACTACCTTAACGAACGGATCCGTGTCAGCCATAGCGCCACTTTACATCAGGAGACTCAGGAGAATACCGCAATGCAATGCTCCGACCGCGGACTTATTTGAATTGAAGCAACCGACCAATGAGAGCATGAGCAATACCTGACGGTCACCTCTTTCATATCACTGAAAGAACCTTTATTATTCCAACACGTTTTACCGTTGGGTTTTAAATGCCTTACAACTACTGGTGCGGTGGGGGATGTGAGGAATGTGTGGTTTAAACTTCCTTTCCCAAGGGAAGTACTCCGTGGTCACGTGAAAAGCCCCACCCACCTGAGCCGAGGCTCGAACCCTCGTCCTTTCGGCTGTGAGGCCATCACGTTCACCACTGCACCATGGAGCCCACAGGCTCAATTGTTTGGACAGTTAAGAACTGATTGCTTTAACTGGGATGAGTAATAATTGAGGCCCTTGCTGATCGACCCTCATTTCTTGACATCTCAAGATTAAGGGAAGCTTTGTAGACTCGGAGACATATAAATGCAGATCAAACCAGTTTTGTGAACAGAAGTGCTAATGACTGACCTAAAACAAGAAAAAAAGAAAAACAAAGATATATTAGAGAGATGAATACTTCATTAATGGAGAATAATATGCATTATTTTGATCTCAGGTCACAAAGAAGCCTTATGAAATTCAAGGGAAGTTATTCCAGCAGCGTTATCTTGTGAAACGTTATTTACGTATTCGCCTGTAGATATATTACCACACCTTTTGAGCCCACGCTGAGATACTGATCATGGTCAACTTAAGCTCATGACCTCGGATACATACAATTGAAGCCAATACACTGTTACCTAGCAAAAATACATGAAACCGTACCTAGCAAAAAATATTTCGTAACATTCTATCTCGGAATAGACATCGCATAATCCTTGAACGTGATCGAAAGGGTAAACAAAAGTGCGCGTATTTAATTACCCTAATTAAGAAATATTCATTTTTTTCAGTGTTCTCTACCACTTGGTTGATGGTGAATTATCATTACTGTCTTTTCCACCTAGAGGGCTCAAATTACTCTTAAACGTAAACTCTCAACTTTTTACATGCGTTCTCATACAAATTACACTCTCAATCCAATCGATGCACGATCCCTTCACGTATGGCATTTTGTCGCCGTTGTGTGAGATGATTCCCGAGCAATGATTGACAAATTTCAGGCTTGGCTTACATTAAAAGTTATTTGAATCTTTTTTATTATTCTGTTCACCATTGACATAAAGAGCCATTCCATTTAGACGACTATCAAAATATTTTTTCTGGAATTTTGTGACATACAATTCCAGTGTTTCCTGTCGTTCTTCACGTAAAACGTCTTCAGGAATTTCTACTGTTTCTATCAATTATGGGTACATGGGCTTCAACTTTAACTACTGTTTCTCTCACTGCAGTCTAACTTAAAGTTCTGAAATTAAAATAAATACGAAATCATTGAACCCCTTCTTTTAAGGATTGGTTTCAGCGATAGTGTTGATGATTTAACATTTTTGTTGTGAAATTGAATTGTCAAAAATCTAGGGTGGACATGTTATGATAGGATGATTGTGGCCTTGTGCTGCATCCAATTGGACATTGAAAGACACAGGAACTTATCTCAACTTATTTGGGAGACGCAAATGGGCTTCGATCTTCAGAGCAGCCAAGTATGGTCTTCGTGGATTGATTGTGTGGAGAATGTTTTAGTGTGCTGGCCCGAAGGAATTGCTTCTGCCAATTGGACGAGGAGGAACAAGGCAGTGCAAGGACGTACGAGGGCCGAGTGGACTGCGGGCCTTGGTCTGTAGGGATGGACACACTAAATTATTGCGCTCCAAGGATTGGAGTAAACCGTTTCTATTAATTTATCTAACTACTGTAGCATCCTCACTGCAGTCCGAGCTCTGTCACACGATTCAGGTAACTAAGAAAAATTGAATTTTAGGTTCTTGTGTAACTGCTATATAAAATTCTCATGGAAGGAAAACTGTATTTAGTGACTTTTCCCAATAGGGAAGTTAAAATCCCTGAAGATGCTGTAGAACCCAAAAAAATACAAATCCTGGAAATAGCGCGAGTTGACGAAACGATGCGAGATCGGAATAAACAGCAGCATTAAATGCTCCATTATTAGTTAAAACTCTTGAAGGAATTTGCCAAATGTTATTTACTACAAATCACTATTTCTGATTTTGCAATCTGGTAAGGAATAACATCTGACTGGTTAGTCACAGGAGGGTCAAAACTGAGCCTTAGGAATATGCTAATCATTCAGCACAACATGGGGAGCTTACATTAGTCTAACGAAAAACTGCAGGCAATTAAACTCACGTGCTAATTGACTGCACGTGAAACTATAATAATGAATTCAAAATTCACTCGTGCTATTGCATGCACTTGTGAGATTACATGAAAAATAACTAAAAACACACACAAAGATCTCACACGTGCTATTGAATGCACGTATGAGAATACACGAGAAATAAATTAACTCACACATAGATCGCCACGTGCTGTTGAACGCTCGTGTGACGCTCCTCGTGGCAAGGCCGCGAGTAGCGTCACCAACCGGCAGGCTAGCTTAGCCAGGTGATATACCAGCGCTAATCACACTTGAACACTGACACAAAAATCACGGAAGAGTAACTCGAAGAAATATTCTAAGTCCATTTTAGACTTAGAGACGGATCTCATGAGTAAGTTTATGGTGAAATTAAGAATATAGATTTTTAAATAATGAACTTTAGCTAGAGAAATCGAAATCGGGTGAAATAACGCTAGAAGCAACTTGAAAACTTTATGGGGAACTTTTACCAAACTTTCAAGGGTAGAGAGCTCTCGCTCATAGAGCAATACATTAATTTTAT